>ONZH01001624.1:0-36199 GCA_900303285.1 Rhinella marina
CGTTCTGCGTCATTTTGTAGACCTGAATGCCTCTCTAAGAATGGCGAGGCCAGAACAAGTAGAGACGGTAGTAGAATGAATGGCTGAGAGTGCAGGCACATTGTCTTCCACCCGGTCCACTGCTGAAAGCGCAGAGTTGGCACCGTTGGCCCACTGCCATCCGTCTTCCACCTCAACCCCTTGCACATCAGCCAAGCGGTTTAAACCCCAAGTCATGCAGCAGTCACTTATGCTTTTTGATGAAACTGCTGGTGGGGTTTTCGTGGGCCATCCACCTAGCCCTGCCCCAGAAGTGAAAGAAATTGAGTGCACTAATGTCCAACCACTTATGTTTGAGGATGAGGACGTGGGAGAACCACTGCAGCACGTCTCTGATGACGAAACACAGGTGTCAACTGCTGGGGCTTTCTGCAGTGTGCAGACCGGCCAGGAGCATAGGGGTTAGAAGTGGGTGGAAGATGATGTGGAGGATGATGAGGGCCTAGACGTCACATGGCATCCAGGTCATGCCAGTGATGTGTGCAGTTTGGAGGAATAATTGGTAGTCACGCAGCAATAGCAGCAGAGCAAAAGAGGGAGCAGGATGCAAAACCACAGTGGCTAGCCCTTAGCCAGTATGCCTGCTACTGCCCAACGTGCCAAGAGACATAGCACACCAAAACCAGCACAAAGAAGTTACCTGGCATGACACTTCTTCAGGCAGTGTGCTAACTACAGGACACAGGTGGTTTGCACGCTATGCAGTCAGAGCCTGAAGCGAGGCATACATGTTCTAAACCTGAGCACCACCTGAATGATCCAACATCTAACCGCAAAGCATGAGCTGCAGTGGAGTAGACACCTCAAGAACCACAGAAGATCTGAGGCTGCTCCCTCTTCTGCTGCAGTCTCAGCCTCTTCCTCCCCCTCTGCAGCAACAGGGACACCTGTCACTCCACAAAGAGAGGATGTCACAACAACACCACCACCACTGAGCATCTCCACAGTTTCCCATGGAAGCATTCAGCTGTCTATCCCCCAAACACTGGAGAGAAAGAGGAAGTACATCTCTACCCACCCGCGAGCCCTGGCCCTGAATGCCAGCATTTCAAAATTCCTGGCCTTTGAAATGCTGCCATTCTGTCTGGTGAAGACGGACAGTTTTAAAAACGTCATGATGGCAGCTGTCCCACGGTATGTGGTTCCCAGCCGCCACTACTTTTCCAGGTGGGCCATCCCTGCCCTGCACAAACAAGTGGCGGAAAAAATCATGTGTGCGCTTTGCAAAATCATCAGTGGCAAGGTCCACATAACTACTGATACGTGGACCAGTAAGTATGGGCAGGGACATTAAATCTCCGTAACTGCCTACTGGGTAAATGTAGTGGCGGCTGGGCCTGAAGGGAAAAGCAGTTTAGTGCATGTCCTACCCCCACCGAGGATTGCTGGACATTTCTCAGTGCCTCCTGTTGCCTCCTCCTACTCTGCTTCCTCCTCCTCTACTGCTTCCTCATCACATCAGCGCAACATCTGCACCACCAACTTCAGCACAGCCAGGGAGAAACGACAGCAGGCTGTTCTCAAACTCATATGTTTAGGGGGAAAACCCCACACCTCTACCTTCCTGCTCACCGCCTCATAAGCGACGTAATCACATTGTGGATCTCCACCTTGCACATGCTGGAGAGACTGTGTGAGCAGCAGGCGATAGTGGAGTTTGAGCTGCGACACGTACGGGTGAGCCGCTCTGCACCACTTCACCACCAACGAGTGGGCCTCCATGCAGGACGTGTGTGCCGTGTTGCGCTGTTTCAAGTACTCCACCAACATGGCCAGCGATGATGACACAGTCTTCAGCATTACTATCCCACTTCTATGTCTCCTTGAGAAAACGCCTCGGGCGCTAAAGGATGTGGCACAGGAGGAAGAGTAGGAGGAACAGGGATCATTCCCACGGATATCAGGCCAGTCGTCCACAGGTGGTTCAGACGGTAGGATTTTGCACCAATAGAGACCAGGAGGCCAGGTACCCAACTGTCCATTCAGGGCACAGTTTTGGAGGATGAGGAGGAGGAAGATCCTCGTTCACAACAGATTCGTACCCAAATCAGCTCACAGGCATCACTGGAGTGTGGCTGGGGGGGTACAGAGGACACAGACTATACACCTCCCACTGAGGACAGCTTGTCGTTGCCTCTGGGCAGCCTGGCACACATGAGCGACTACATGCTGCAAGTCCTTCGCAACGACTGCTGAGTTGCCCACATTCTAAGCGGTGCTATTTACTACGTGGCCACCCTGCTGGATTCCCGCTACAAGGACAATGTGCCGTCCTTAATTCCATCACTGGACTGTGAATGGTAGATGCGCAAGAACAAGCGAACGCTGGTAGAGGTGCTACTGATGGCTTTCCCACCTGACAGTGGGGGCTCAGTGAAAGCAATCCTCACCTTCTGCATTCTGATTCCAAAACTAACTCTAACTAGCTCTTCTACACCTTTGGCAGGAAGTCAGACCAGCCCGCTGCTACCAAGAAGAGAGGAATGAGATGGTAAGTTTAATTCCTGTTGCCAATCACTGCTAACTGTACCCCACCTACTGTTAAACAAAGTGTATAGCACGACATTCCATCACATTGCATTTACATTGCAAACCATTACACTTGTAGTACCCCCCGGTCTGGGGTACTACACAGTCACTGCCGTAACATTTAGCAGAGTCTGCTGCCTTTAGGGAGCTGATGGCATGTGTCAGCCTTGCCGGAAGATATCTAGCCACCCTGGATAATGTGGGCCGCTCGTTGCAATTCTCACTGTGCGGCGGTTTGCATGCCATCACAGACATCTGGAGCAGCTGTTATGGGCAGGGACAGTACATGAGTCCTTGGAGACCCTAGAGCAGAAGTTAGCAATCTTCGGCACTCCAGCTGTTGTGAAACTACTATTCCCAGCATGTTCCATTCATTTTTATGGGAGGTCTGAGAAGAGCAGAACAAGTATGTATGCTGGGAGTTGTAGTTTCCCAACAGCTGCAGTGCCGGAGGTTGCCTACCCCTGCCCTAGTGTCATATGTCAATTATTTTTCAGGCCAGAACAAAACAAATTTCAAGAAGTTTGCTCATCTCCAATGTTATACCCAATAGGTGTTTTGAAAAAGTGAAAATTGAACATTTTTGGAAAAATTCAATAAATAGGACACAAAACAAATTTCAAGAAATTTGCTCATCTCCAATGTTATACCCCATTTGTGTCTTGCAAAAGTGCAAAGTGAAAATTTTGTTTACACAAATATACCGTTTCACTTCACAATTTGTTGTGCCCATCATGTGCCAGTGTAAAAAGTAAGTGGCATTATTATTACGCTGTGTTTCCGGGTTTTATAAACACCCTGCATATAGCCCTATTTTGCCTGAACGTATGTTCATTTTGAGACTTAATGTGGTGATGTACAACGCTTTTGCTGGCAACTATAGAGGTTCTGGGTTGAAAGGCAGACATAGCAGGGCTGGAGAGGGTTCAGAGCAGGGCAACTAAAGTAATAACTGGAATGGGTGGACTACAGTACCCAGAAAGATTATCAAAATTAGGGTTATTTACTTTAAAAAAAAAAGATGACTGAGGGGAGATCTAATAACTATGTATAAATATATCAGGGGTCAGTACAGAGATCTCTCCCATGATCTATTTATCCCCAGGACTGTGACTGTGAGGAGGGGACATCCTCTGCGTCTGGAGGAAAGAAGGTTTGTACACAAACATAGAAAAGGATTCTTTACGGTAAGAGCAGTGAGACTATGGAACTCTCTGCCTGAGGAGGTGGTGATGGTAAGTTCACTAAAAGAGTTCAGGAGGGGCCTGGATGTATTTCTGGAGGGTAATAATATTACAGGTTATAGTTACTAGAGAGGGGTCGTTGATCCAGGGAGTTATTCTGATGTCTGATTGGAATTGGAATTTTTTTTCCCCTGAAGTGGGGGAAATTGGCTTCTTTTTGCCTTCCTCTGGATCAACTTGTAGGATAACAGGCCGAACTGGGGTACAGTGAGTATTTTGATTCCTCAAGTATTTTGTAGAAATTAATGTGCCCAGACCATGTAAAACGATTGAAATTTTTCTTTAGATACTGCGTTTTGGTGCCCAATAATTGTGCCCAACTGATGCTGTGCCAGCATCCCTGGTCTTTACAGTGGGACAAGTGACACAGTCGCCTATGATTTGGTCTTGCTGTCTCACATCCGACCTTTGCTGACTTGGATTTGCCTTTTGACTTTCCCTCTAACTGCCAATTTAACCACTAACATTTCTCGTGGTGCAGACCCTGCCTAGAATTTTACTTCGTGTTTGTAACCCGCTTTGGTCCTGACATTACTCTCTTGTTTAGACTTGGGGTTGTTCTTGGTTCTGCGTTTGGATTCTTATTTGGCCCTTGTCATTCCTATCTTGTTCCTACCTGATTTGTCTGACTCCATTTAGGTCCCATGCACTTAGACAGGTTAGGGACTGCCACCCAGTTTCAGACCACCACCTGGTTGTCCAAGTAGCAACTGAACTTGATGTGAAAATGTGTTTATATTGTCCATTGCATCGGTTACTTCATATTATTATATTTGCAAATAGTGATTCATTTGGATCCAGCTCTCCACCTCCCTGGTGAGTCCTGCGTACAGATGTGTCTTGTCATCTTGTCCTGTGCCTTTGACGTTGCCTTCTAGTTAGTCACATCTCAGCAACTCAAGATACCACATGGCTAGCATCATAAAAGAGTAATGAATCTAGCTATATTCAGATCCTCCCCACAAAGGATGGGGGGGGGGTGGATATGGAAAAAGAAAGTTGATAAAGTATTAAAAACCAGGACTGGGTGTCATTTGTTCAGGTTCACAGAAGTAGTGAAGATTTATCCTGGTTTTCTGCCTGCCCCAGCACTGGAAGCTATGCCCTCCATGTGAGTGTTAGGTGTCTGGTTTATTTTATTTTATTTTACTAAACTGTTGTACTTTTGTATGTCTTTTGTTACACCTTCTCCTGTATACATTGTGACTCTTTTCGTCATACTAAACTCCCATTAATAAGTTCTGTCTTGTGTTCTTGAACAAATCCACGTGCTAAGCGTGAAGCACATAGGGATACCTGTTTAGTTAATAGTATGGGAGGAAATTGTAGTATTTAGGCCTCTTTCACACGACAGCATTTTTTGCGGGCTCCGATCCGCATTTTTCACATGAAAAATGCGGACCCATTCATTTCTATGGGCCCGCAAAAAATGCGGGCAGCACACCGTGTGCTGTCCGCATCCGTTGCTCCGTTCCGTGGCCCGCAAAAAAAAGTAGAGCATGTCCTATTCTTGTCCGTTTTGCGGACAAGGATAGGCAATGTTACAGTGGATCCGCAAAAAATACGGATGCCATACGGACGCCATCCGTTTTTTTTGCGGATCCGCAATTTGCGGACCGCAAAACACAACGTTCGTGTGAAACAGGCCTTAAGTAACATAAACTTGGATTATATAGAGATAGAAGGCTTCCTGTAGCCAAGCTATTGAAACACACTTTAGTGGTGGCAGTTTGGAGGTATTACTGGGAAAGATTGATTATTTAGATAGATCAATTGTCTTTGTGTTGGACACCCAGTCACCTCCACACATCACATGAACTCCAGTGACAATTATAGCTACATTTTATATTATTATTAGCCTGAAGATAAAAAAAAGAATAAAAATGATTTCTCATCCCAGATCTGATGATATGATTGAGTTTATTGGATCAGTCATTATAGCAGGTTTAAATGGCAAATGAAGAACATGCATTACAATATTTTAGCAGGTAGGCAAGAGCAAATTCCATTTTGTGCAGTTGATTCAGGTGATATTCCTCCAATCACTTGGTTTATAGCAGGATTACAATGTTGTAGCTTGGAGAACCTGCAATACAGAGACAGTGATTAATATTATACTATATATATTCATATGTAAAGGAATAAGAGATCTTACTCTTAAAACTACAAAGATAAAGGCTTGAATGGTTAACAGCACTTTAGTAATTTGTGAGAGTAGTATGAAGTATAATTACTAGAGAAGCATTGTAATTAATCTGCCTTGAAAGAGTGGGTACAGATTGTCGAGTGATCCATAAGATGTGCTACTTTAACTTGCATCAAATTTAATTAAGGGTGCCGATTCCTAATGGAAAAAGTTTACTAGAATTCTGTAGTATACTAGCAATTCACTCGACAGAGTGCAATTCTCAGTACTACCACTAGGTGGTCATACATAGACACATATACAATAGATATTTCATTTTATTTTTTTAACTCTAACACAGTGTGCCACACATCTTGGAACATAAATAGATATACAGTAAGGATGAGCAAATCAATTCTACCACTTCAGAATTTGTATAGAATTTCCCTAAAAGCTTAAGAGAGAGAGATTAGTATGCTGGTCTGGGTTTCTAGGGAATATATGAGTTGTCTGGGGGGTCATCTTACTCAATAGGGAGAGCACTTAGTATGTGTAGTACGTGTGTATTCCAGGCAATGCGCCTGTGTTTCTGGGAGAGATATTCAAATTAGCTTTCCTGAGACTCTCTGATGTCAGCAGATAAAAGAGGTGCTAATTTTCATCTATTTTACCCAGAAACCCAGAGGAACATTGACTAGCTTACCGCACTGCTCATGCATACTCAAGTCCCTCCATAGGAAGAAATAGTACCCAAACCAAGGCCTCTCAGGCAGCCAAACAGTTTCTTTTCTTAGCTCTTTTAAAAGGAATTTCCCCAGAAAGAACTGAATTCCTGATATAAGACTGGTTTCTTTTGCTTTCCCTTTAGAAAGGAAACTAACTAGTGTGTCTTCAGAGAAGCATTATGTGGGGATGCAACCGTATCAATAGATAAAGGATCCTATTATAAAAAAGCACTGATTGAACAGGTTTAGGCTACCACCAAAAACTCCAAAATTAGCTTTTCTCGTGGAGAAGCCTTGGAGACTATTTAGTTCATGTGAGAAATATTGTAGGCTAGGCAATGCATCACTTGATTTTTTGGGGAAAAAATCTGTAAATTAATATATCTAGCATCACCTGACATTAGAAAGAATTATTTTTTTTTATTTATTTATTTATTTTTTTGCATAGCTTTGGGTTTTAGGGAAAATATTAAAATTATCTTTTCTGACAAAGGATAAGAAAGGTAATTCTTACTGATGCCAGCTGATGTTATACATGTTAATCTGCATATTACATAACCTACAAGAGGCATCACTTATATTAACTGGTGTCCATAATAGAAACAGTACCCATTCAGAGGTTCCCCCCAAAACCTTTTAACTAGGAGAGCTGATTCTATTTGCTTTGCTCTGATAAAGTTTTTTTTTTTTTTGTCCTGGAAAGGCTAGTTGCATCTGTGAGGCTGTCTTAGTTGTTTTCCTTGATTTACTGCATAAGTATGTTTAAAAGGCTGAACAATTACAGACAGGACATGCTGTAGTTGTGAAACACTAAATATTATTTATCCTTGTGGAAAGAAAGCTAAATTACACATGCTTTTTAAGTATAGATTTCTGTCTGCCTGAAATAAATTGCAAAATATTTGGTTTTGTTAGAATTAAGGATATGCAAATCCATTCTAATTCAGAATTCACCCAAATTTGGTGGGTTTCATTTCCAACAAACCAGAGAGACCCCACAATATAATATTCAACTGAAAGTGAAACAAGGAAAGAAGAATTTCTCACTTAGGATCATACTTCTTCTAGAATGACATGAGAACCTGAATTTCTCAAAAGACAATTGACTGACCATGAAGGGTACTATTTTTCATTAGGGAGATCAAAAAATATGCATGATGAGTAATGTATGCCAGCTGACGCTACTCTTGGTTTGTGGGAACACACTATTATTATAGTTTTGTCAGCTAGTTTTGCCTATAACAAAACCTCTACTTCCTTACTTTTGATACTATTACAATTACTGCTACTGTCAATTCAACTGTCTCCTATACTATATCCATATGCTGTTAGTAGTTTTGCTGCCATGATTATGTCATTAATTGTACTATGCAACTATATTGTCTTTGAATATATTCTTAGTATTTCTGCTTCTTACTACTGTGCAACTATAAATACTCACTTCTTTATTTTCCCAGCCTTTCAGCTGTATCACCAATTCCATGGATTATGTTACCTTCAAAAAATGAACCAGTGCATTAACATATGGTGTAATCTATATGTATTGGAAGGATTGAATGAAGGAAATACATTTTTATGCATTTATTATGGCTCATGGCCCTAAAACAAGGGTGACAGAAAAGTTTTGAAAATAGGAATATAATTATTATTTCTCTACCTGTGTCTTTTACAACTTCTCCACCAGCATCTGAAAAAATAATTTTGACATCAATTAATTTCCCCAAATATATAAGTAACTTCAAATTTTAATTTCCTTACTTAAAGGGGTTGTCCAAGTTCAGAGCTGAACCCGGCTTTGCTCATTCAGCATGAATCAGTGGAGCATCGTAGCATGTATCGTGCAGGACAAGCGCTTTTTTTTCTTTAGAGCCAGTGACATACCAGGTCTCTTTATGGGAATGCAGTGCTATAGGCCGCCTATTAGTGCTGGTGATGTCACTGGGATCACTGCTAGGCCGAAGCCTCCACCAAGCAGTGTCAAAATGTAAACAAAACAGCGCTTGCCCTGCGCAATGCTCTCATGGTCCACTCATATGGGCTGAATGGGTGAAAAAGGGGTTATGTCCTGGTTCAACTCTGAATTTGGACAACCCCTTTAAATTAATATTTTGTTAAAATAAAATTATTTAAAATATTTATATGTATTTTTTGGATGTCATGTCAAGAACCCCATTGTAGAGTATTTTAGGAAGGTCATGGTGATCTCACCTCTTTGTTTTCCATCCTTCTAAACCATCAGAAGAACAGAAAAATTGAAAAAAATGGATCCTTTATTTTGAGCATCAATTTTTACTTATTTTGCAACCGTTTTAGTTCCATAAGAAATTTGTTATTTTTAAGGGGATATAAAGTCCTGTGGGGAGAACTTTTTTCTCCTGTCAAAAATAACGGATCTCTGATGCAACTGACACAAGCGGATGCAACATGAGCACAACAGATGCTGAAAATAAAGGATCCTTTTTTTCTGTTTTACTGACGATGTGAACATGGCCTAAGGTTTATCTCATTCCATAAATGTGTTTATAAGACACAGAAGGGGATTGTATACAAAAGGTTTAACTTGAATTTTTGAAGGTGAATATCCAAAGTGAAATTGTAGGAAAAATATAAAAATGATAAATCAGTTCCATGAGCGCTTTCTTTGAACAGATAAAATAAAGCTTTATAAAGTGTTTAAAACAATTAAAAAACAATCAAAGAACAAAGATAAATTTTAAATATTTAAATAAAAAATTATCTCTACTCACGTATTATGCTCGGAATTAATCCACGATTTTCTCCACCAGCTAATAGCCAGATAGCAAAAAAAAGTAAAATATAATTTAGCATATTAAGGAAATATTTAATTTATATATATATTTATATATTTTAATTGTTATTATTTTTTCTTAAATTAATTCAATTACAAGTAATAGCATTTTATATTTAAAATATATTTTGACTTCTAAAAAAATTGCAAAATAAACAAGGTAATTCTTAACACTTTTTTTCATGAAAGATGCCCATTTTTACCACTATACATACGTTTGATAATGTCACGCTACTCTTTATGTCAAATTGAACTGTCATAACTAGCTACTTTCACACTTGCGTTGTTTTTTCCGGTATTGAGATCTGGCAGAGGTCCTCAATACTGGAATTAAACTGATTTGTTTTGATTTTGCACATCAGGAAGCATCTGTTCTGTTAGAAAGCGGGTGTGTGAAATCAAAATGGAAATAAACAGATCCGTCACTAAATATATTAAAAGTCAATGGGTGATGGATCCAGTTTTTTAGGCTCCGTAATAAGAGGATTCGTCACCATTGACTTACATTGTTTTCAATGCCGGATCCGTATTTTTTTTTCTTCCTTTTTTACAGTATGATAACTCATTGACAACTGAATTTACTATATCTGCTATATTGCACTGTTAGCGATACTGAAACTTACACTACTTCCAAAAATAAACTTCTGTTTTTACTCACCTACTGATTCACCAATTCCTTCGACTAACTCACCTTCAAAAAGAAAAAACAAACAAACACATACAGTACTTTAATATGGTGAAGACTTTGTCATTTATTTCCTACCTACATGAAGAAAAAACGTACGTATGTGTATTTATGGCTCACAAAAAGTTACTTTATTTCAATCATATTTTGTTTAGTTTAACTTCGTTTAGAATTTTTGAAAATTTGCTTAGAAATGCGACAAAAACTTCATAAAATGTTGCTGAAGTCATAAAAATATTGAATGTTGTACAAGTAAATTGTTTTTTTACTGTTCAAATGCATTTGAGATTAAGACATGTTTCTGTCCTGCTTAAAATATGTAACCTAGCAGCTATCTCTACACCCTTCAGCTAACTGTTCACTATTATATGGTGAATATTATATATTCACTATAGAGAAACATTATATGTAATTCATCAAAAATAAGCCCCCCCCCCTTTAAACTCAGGCCTTTAAAATGTTTATTGCATGGAAGACCCATTTCACTCATTTTCTATGTAAAAATTCCCTAGAAGTGACTCCATGTGATGATATAGCAAAAAAAACAAAGTTCTATGTACCATAAAGCGGACAATGGTTCAGACTGACTAACTGTAGATGGTGTAACATCAAAGGGAACCTGTCATCAACTTTATGCTGATTGTACTGAGGGCAGCATAAAAGAGTGACAGAAATGCTGATTTCAGCGGTGTGTCACTCATGAGCTAAAAGTAAGCGGTTGCAGAGAACTAGCATCCTAATCATTGCAGCCCCGGCCTTGAGAAGAGTCAAATCTACTTGAGAAGAGTCATGGTTATTCATAATCTCCTGCTCTCCTGCCCATCTGCTGATGATTGGCAGTTCTCTCCTAGAGAGAAAGGGAGAAAACTACGTAGAAGACTGTCAGTCATCAGCAGGGGGCCAGGGAGAGTAGGAATTCATGAATAACCAGGACTCTTCTCAGGTGGCCAGGACTCTTTTCCAGGCCCAGTCTGTAATGATTGTGATGTTGGTTCTTGGCAACCACTTACTTTTAACTTTTAAGTGACAGACCGCTGAAATCAACTCACCTGTCTCTACTTTATAATGCCATTAGTATGGGCAGCATAAAGGTGATGTCAGGTTCCCTTTAAACTGTCTAATTCTGCACCAGATTTTTCACAGTGTCTCAGGCTGAATCAGAGATGAGCGCATCCCTTAAAATGTATTTTAGGTCTAACAAATAAGTAAAAAAAATTGGATTTGGGACCAAATAAATTCAACTCAAACCAAAACAACTGCAATTGACTCTGAGATCTCTCAGGACTCATTATTACTCTGTTGTCTTCCTCTATTTTTAACATTTTCTCTCTCCTCCATCCCCCAAACACTTTAATGCAAATGCAACAGTAGTAGATAATATCATAGTGACACTGACATATATAGCTATGGGTAAACACATAGTTGGCGGTGCAAACAGCCTGTTTAAAGACACATTGCACTGTTTAAACACATAGTAGTATTGGAAAAAACTGTGGTTTGTTCTGGACAAGCGATCCAAAAAGTATGCCTTACGGGAGGAGAATACCTGTCCATGTTTATACACACACACACGTGCTAGCATTGGGAAAAACAGTGATCTTAAATATGATTATTGCAATGTTAAAAGGTAATATAGTTACTTTTATCCTAAAGTGTAGAAAGCATAAACATGCTGGGAGATCAAAAACATTTAATTTTAAAAAGGCCAATTTCCCAGGGTTACGGGCCGCACTCCAGGACATAGACTGGGAGCAGCTGTTGTCAAATAGTGGCACAGATGATAAATGGGAGACCTTCAAATCTACACTGGGTAACTATACTGCAGACTTTATTCCTAGGGGGAACAAATACAAACGCTTAAAATTAAACCCTGCGTGGCTTAATGCAGATGTTAAAAGGGCAATACATGAAAAACAAAGGGCATTTAAAATATACAAATCAGAGGGGTCTGCCATAGCCTTTAATAACTACAAAAGGGTTAATAAAAATTGTAAAAGGACTATAAAAGCAGCAAAGGTTCAAAATGAAAGGCTGGTGGCCAGGGATAGCAAAACCAATCCCAAAAAATTCTTCAAATATATAAATGCAAAAAAACCTAGGTCAGAGCATGTAGGACCCCTGAATAATAGTGATGGGGAATTGATTACTGGGGATCAGGAAAAGGCGGAGCTACTGAATGAGTTCTTTAGTTCTGTATATACACATGAAGAGGTGGGAGCTGCTGTCGGTAGAGTAAGTGCTGGTGATACTTCATGTAATATACTCAACTGGTTCAATATAGATATGGTCAAAGCTAAGCTAAACAAAGTAAACGTGAATAAGGCTCCAGGACCGGATGGGTTACACCCAAGAGTTCTTAAGGAACTTAGTTCAGTAATTTCTTTGCCCTTGTATATAATATTCAAAGATTCTCTGGTGACTGGCATAGTGCCGAGGGACTGGCGTAAAGCAAATGTGGTGCCCATCTTCAAGAAGGGCTCTAGGTCATCCCCGGGGAATTATAGACCGGTGAGCTTAACGTCCATTGTGGGGAAACTTTTTGAGGGTCTAATAAGGGACTATATACAGGAATATGTTTTGGATAATAGTATTATAAGTGATAACCAGCATGGTTTTACTAAGGACAGAAGCTGTCAGACTAACCTGATTGGTTTTTATGAAGAAGTGAGTAGAAGTCTGGATAGAGGGGCGGCTGTGGATATTGTGTATTTGGACTTTGCAAAAGCGTTTGACACGGTCCCTCATAGACGACTGATGGGTAAATTAAGGTCGGTTGGATTAGAAAATCTACTCTGTAACTGGATTGAGAACTGGCTGAAGGAGCGTACTCAGCAAGTGGTGGTGAATGATTCCTACTCTGAATGGTCCCCAGTTATAAGTGGTGTACCCCAAGGTTCAGTGCTGGGTCCACTTTTATTTAATTTATTTATTAATGATATAGAGAGAGGAATTAACAGCACTGTTTCAATTTTTGCAGATGACACTAAGCTTTGTAGTAGAGTCCAGTCTATGGAAGATGTGCAGAAGTTACAAGCTGACTTGGACACACTGAGTGTTTGGGCATCCTCTTGGCAGATGAGGTTCAATGTGGATAAATGTAAAGTTATGCATCTGGGTACTAACAACTTGCATGCCTCCTATGTCCTAGGGGGAGTAACACTGGGAGAGTCACTTGTAGCGAAGGATCTGGGTGTCCTTGTAGACCATAGGCTGCAGAATAGCATGCAATGTCAATCGGCTGCTTCTAAGGCCAGCAGGATATTGTCATGTATTAAAAGAGGCATGGACTCGCGGGACAGGGATGTCATATTACCACTGTATAAAGCATTAGTACCGCCTTATCTGGAATATGCTGTTCAGTTCTGGGCTCCGGTTTATAGGAAGGATGTCCTGGAGCTGGAAAGGGTGCAGAGACGGGCAACTAAACTGATAAGGGGCATAGAGCATCTTAGCTATGAAGAAAGATTGAAGGAGTTAAACTTGTTTAGTCTTGAGAAGAGACGTATAAGGGGGGACATGATCAACCTGTATAAGTATGTAAATGGCCCATACAAAAAATATGGTGAAAAACTGTTCCAGGTAAAATCCCCTCAAAAGACAAGGGGGCACTGCCTCCGCCTGGAGAAGCAAAGGTTCAGACTCCAGGGGCGACAAGCCTTCTTTACTATAAGAACTGTGAATCTGTGGAACAGTCTACCGCAGGAGCTGGTCACAGCAAAGACAGCTGAGGGCTTCAAAACAGGCTTAGATAAATTCTTAGAGAAAAAGAAGGTCACCACATATTAAGAAATGTAGAGTCATGTCTTAAGGTTACCAGTCCCCCTCCCCTTCATCACTCCTACCCCCTCCCTTGGTTGAACTTGATGGACATGTGTCTTTTTTCAACCGTATTAACTATGTAACTATGTAACTATGTAAAAAAAGAAATGCAAATTGCAACACAAAAAATACAGGCCCAATGAAACATCCCCTTGGTGGAACCACACTATGCTGTAACTGAATCACTATAATACACAAATTGTAACAGGTTTTTTAATAGAACAAATGTCCCCTGGCTGTACCTTTACTAGAAACTGCAATTCACATACTAAAATGAGGATCATTTCACACTTATGAACTGCAGGAGCTTTGTAACAGGTTTTTGGACAAAAAATGGCTCCAGCGTGTGAAAACAACTAATCTACTCTTTATTTAGGGATCAATGTGCAGCACCCTGTATACAAGTGACTTGTGAACAGCTGCAGAAGCCCTGACTGTAAGACACAAAACTAACTCACCCTATGGTGTCCCTAATGATAAAACCTGACTTTCTACGAAGTAATTTAATCAACCTACCTAAATATCTTCTTCACAAATACTACACTGTCCGTGAAGACCATAAAAAGGATGTGTGTCTATTGTTTTGTGTAACATAGTAACATAGTTTATAAGGCCGAAAAAAGACATCTGTCCATCCAGTTCGGCCTGTTTTCCTACAAGTTGATGCAGAGGAAGGCAAAAAAACCCTGTGAGGTAGAAGCCAGTTTTCCCCACTTTAGGAAAAAAATTCCTTCCCGACTCCAATCAGGCAATCAGAATTACTCCCTGTATCAATGACCCATCTCTAGTAACTATAACCTATAATATTATTACACTCCAGAAATACATCCAGGCCCCTCTTGAACTCTTTTAGTGAACTTACCATCACCACCTCCGAGTGTCTATGGTAGATAGGACTGACACCTCCTATGGCTGAGCACACAATGGTTTCTGTGCTTTAGAGCTTGCATAGAGCCCGATAGACCAGCCAATAATTTTTTCCCCACAGCGTGTTTATAAAATTTGTTAATATCTCATCCACTTTGCTGGTACTGTGATGAGGAGTTTACACTCAAAAATCCAGACAGCATAGAGGATGATCTGCTGTAACTTAAACATAGGTTTCTATAGGGCAAGTCTCTGCGAAGATTGTCTATTTGGCATATGTGTGTCTAACTTTTATATTAATTTTAATTGATGCAGAAAAATTCTTCCTCAGCTACACAGTATGTCCTAGTATTTATGGGAACATAGCCGAACAAAAATTGTTTCCAAAAACTTTTGCTTTATATCTAGGAGGAAAGGAGGGGCACCATAGAAAATTCTAGATTCCATCTAACCTAATTTTGGTCTTGTTTAAATATGTTTTTATATGTTTTTATATGTTTTTATATATTTTTTATATATTTATATATATTTTTTATACTTTTATATGTTTTTCCTCAAGTATGTAAGTAACCTTTTTTATTTAGTTATTTGTGATAATACAGCTGTCAGTCATGATGGCCCTCAACCAATTAAAAAAATCTAAAAGGAATAATATATAATTATTATAACTCCACCTGTCTTTGATATAATATTTCCACCGGCATCTGAAAAACACAATTTTTCATCGATTTATTACTCAAAATGCTGAAATAATTTTGATGCTAAACTACCATAATTAAAATAAATGATTACAGTAAAAAAACATTTTTTTTTCAAAGAAAACATTTAATTTTTTCTTATATTTTTGGACTTTACAACGGGCACCCCATTGGATAAAATTTAAGCAACATTTAAGTCAATCGATATGTGGTTGAAAAATGGAGAACAAAAGAGGTTACATATAGGAGATTTAACTTGGCAAGGTTTATTGTAAATTTTAAGATTGAGATTGCCTTAGTGAGAGTTTGGAAAACAATTTATATATTTGAAAAAAGTTAAATTGTTTTAAAAAAGATCTGTTAAAATATACATTGAAAAAATAAAAACAAAGCCATAAATAAAGCTTATAGAAGTTTTGTTAAAAATAAGAATATCTACCAGAATTTTTTAACCATTTAAATAAAAAAAAAATAGAAATATTATATCCAATTATTACTCACTTATTAGACTCTGTAGTAATCCTTGACTATGCCCTTTTCTTTCTTCTTTAACTACTTGCACACCTTATATATGAAGAAATAAAACAGCAAATAAATTTAATTTAGCAGAATAAAGAAATTTTATATTATGAGATTAAATTTATATGAATTCCAGTATTGTATTTATATGCAAATAATATTGTATGTCAATTTAAATTATTTTAACGTTTACTGATTTTATGATTTAAATGAGAAATTTTATATTTTAAATACATTTTATTAAAAAAATGGTAGTGTTACTGCAAATTTTTGCTCCTAAAGGCATGAGCTGGGCAATTAAGATGGAGAAGTATTTTAGAGATCATGCTTATATGAGAGGTCTTCAAAAAGTTTCCGCACTTTTACATTTCCTGTTATGCTATATGCTATATGACAACATCTGTGAGTCATATTATATCTACATCAAGTTCAGTTGATTTATGGTATCACAGATCAGGGGTTGTAATTTGTTTTATATTAACTGCATGATCAAGAGGAGGAGGATGATGGGGATGCATTAACATCTTTTTTATGATTGCATTGTACTCATTTTGAGTTCAAAATCAATTTTTCACTTGTTTTTTTTTTTTTTTTAAATATTGAGCTATTTTCCCAGCACAGCTTTGGGTTTATCTAGTAGCTGGTTCTGAATTTTCTCTCTGCTGGTCAGACAGGGTGATGACAGGCTCCTTATCTCACATCTCTGACCTTATAGACACTTCATTATAACTCAGTTATTATCTCACTGATAAGAATGTGGCTTAAATAAGTGTTTATGACCTTTTAGTAATTTGCAGATAAGGCACAGTGAAAGTGAAAGTACCATTCACACTCCTAGAAAAACAGTTATGCCTTTGTGACAGAATGGTGCAATATTTTTAATAAAAAACAATTGAAATACTAATTTTTTAGCCCAAAATGAGTAAAATGCAATCATAAAAACATTCTATCCAAAGATACACATAGCCTTTAAGTTTCTCTTGTTACAAATACCATATTTTTCTTATTATGTGCAGACATGGTTTACCTTTTGACTCTGGTAATTGACCTACAGGACCTGGAATAAAAATGTAAAAAACAGTGAAGTGGAGAAATCAAACACAATAAACATCAAATGGTGAAAAATACAAAAAATGCCTACCCTGTGTGCTCGGTGCCACTGACCCATAGGCCATATTTCTTGTGTAACCAATAGATAGAAGACCAAAAGATGCTGTGGAATGTTGCATCGTGTTGGAGCTGGAGTCCATCCCATAATTATATTCTAACCAGGAAAATTCAGAATCAGGAAACTCTGTCCACCTTTCTCTACTAAGATCTTTCCCATTAAATGTGATTTCAGAAGCACTTGAAGTCTTTGCTATAATAATGGCCAAATTATTTTCAAAATCCTTCTGTCCAATGATGTTATAAGCAAGGTTAAAAGACTCAATGTCTGGTATTTTGGTCAGGAATGGTCCAAATCCTCTGCTACTATATTTTCCACCAGTGCCAAAAAATAAGACCTGGATTTTCTCCAAGCTGTGTATGGATAAGGACGAGTATGCAGAGACTTCAAACTTCATCAATTTTCCTGCTTCTAGAACGGTCTTTTGCTTTTGGCCACCTGACTGGTACTCGAGACAAGTAGTCTTAAAAGCCAAGGCATAGACTAGGTCGTTGTTTGACTGGAAGGACAAGCCCGGGACAAAGAATGAAGTTCCCCAACTTTCAAAAGGTTGAAGCTGTTCATACACATGACTGCAATCTGCATAAGTAGGAACACATGAATGGCCAGCTAGGACAGCAACAGGCAATTGAGAGTTCACCTGGGTCCCTGAGAGGTCATATTTACTCTGAAACTGCACAAATTGGAATGGCTGCAGATTTATAGTCATTATGTCGCCCGCTTGATAATACCTCCCATAGTATTGAACTGTTGCGCTGAAGATGATGGTGACTGTTGTTAAATAGTCACTTGCCTGAATACCAAACTGTGTAGAATGGCTTGAAGGCCCATTGGTAGGGGTAATTATGTAATATACAGTTCCCCACTGATCAACTGGGTAAATCAAAGCAACATCTCCACTGGTGTCCTTAAAGTTGCGGGACATCACAGTGATATCCTGATCAGATTTAATAATGGCGCCAGATGGATATATTCCAGATCCTCCGGTCTCTGTGGCTGGTGGAAGTTGAACTGTTACTGTTTCTCCTTTTGCAACTGTGACATACTTCTTGAAATTAGAGTTACTGATGGAGACAGCTACTGTGGTGGAAGGTGCAGTCCCGGTGAACATGAAACTCCTCGAAGGGCTGCCACTCGGGAATGAGTTATCCATAAATGCCGTAACAAAGTATTTTCCATGTGAGGGTCTCCTTTGGCCTATAAATTAAGCTTGTAGTTAGAATTATACTTAAAGGGACTCTTCATCTAATGCTATATTCTTGAAACCAAATTTGTCAGTAAAGCCTGAGCCTTATAAAAGTTGTATCATATCAGACAGTGGGATATCGCTGGGATATCTCATAAGTGTCAAGTAGGTGTGAGTCTCACCACTCCTATCCCCAGAACAGGGCCCCCAATGTGAATGAAGATCATCCGAGGGACTGAGCATGAATGGTGTGTAATCAATTTACTTCTATGGGTCTTCAGAAAATAGCTGCGTTTGCTTTTGGAACTCCCATAGAACTCCCATAGAAGTGAATGGACAGTATGTTGCACATGCATGGTGTGCTCTTCTTAACTTTTAGGTGCCTGTTCTGGAAATAAGAGCTTGTCCCTGAGGTGGGACCCTATCGATATGCCACCAGTGTCTGACATGACACAACCCCTTTAAGAATGCCAAGGGATTTCATTACATTTTCTTGGATATAATGTTAAGAATCAGTAGCAGAGTTAAACCTCAGGAATAGGGATGAGCGAACCCGAAAGTTGGGGTACCTTGACCCAAAAATGGAATTTTTCACTGAAGTCTGGGTTTGGGTTCAGTTTTCAGGTGATTTTATTATTTTCCATTATAACAGGGTTATATAGGAAAATAATTGTATTCTTAAGACAGAATGCAAAACAATATGGCCATTTAGGGGTTAAAAAAACCTCACCTCATCCTCTTGATATCGCTGCAGCAGCTTCTTCTATCTTCACTGAGCAGGACCTGCCAAAGGACCTGTGGTGTACGCGATGTTGTCACCGTGCTCCTCCACGTGGTGACGTCATCCGGCATATGGCAGGTCCTGTTCAGTGACGATAGAAGAAGCTGCTGCAGCGCGATCATGTGGATGAGGTGAGTTGTTTTTTGTTTTTAACCCCTAAATGGCCATATTGTTTTGCATTATGTCTTAAGAATGCTATTATTTTCCAATATAACCATGTTATAATGGAAAATAATAAAGTGAATTTAGGGCTAGGGTTTAAGTTTGGGTCAAGTTCGCTTCCCGGACCCGAACTTTGACCTGAAGTTCGGCCGAACGCGGGTTTGATTATCCCTACTCAGGAGTCTGTGGATGTAGAATGTTTACCTAGCCTATCAAGTAGACCACAAAATAAAAATTTTAATCTAAAAATAGCTTAAAATTCTGTCTCCCTGCAAAAAAAAAGTTCTCATACAGCTATATACTCACGGTATTGTTTTTTTTTTAAACTTACCAAGTCTATTCACCGGCTGATTTCCTCCATTTTGAACAGACCAGGTAGCTATTATTATTTAAAGAAAGGTGTTAGTATTATGTGGACATATGTCCTGTTAACATCACTTCATGTGGTCAGGCAGGGTACTGCATGTAAAGCTCATTAATCATTTACATACATGAACTATATATTTATATACGTTACCTGTTGACCCTGGAGTTCCTCCATTTAGATCTGAAAGAAAAACACATTTTGTTGGCCACCGACTGGAGATTCCTGCATTTTTTTATATTACACAACAAAACTAAATAGAATTACATATTTCCATCTGATATGAATCTTCTTTTCCTTTTAAGTCAAGGAGATAGATAGATGATAGATAGATGATAGATAGATAGATAGATAGATAGATAGATAGATAGATAGATAGATAGATAATATATAATTAAGAGATAAAGTCAGATCACAATTTCAAACTTTTTTTTTTTTAGCAAAGCTGTCAGGAAAATGTGGGTGCACAATATGCTCAGGATACTGGAGGTCCCTGCCCCCTTTCTACTGTTCCTCTACTATGTGTTTAGATCCTGAAGCTCAATTTGATGATGCAGCCTCAACGCTAAACCTAGCTAGTTGTTGATCTGCAGTAGGTGCCAAGAGACTTCTGTGGCACCCAGGAAGTTCTCCAACACCTGTGGGAGTACTGGAGGTCTCCCCTTTTTCTGACGCTCAAACACCAATCTCTGTGATCGATGGATGGATGTATGGATGGATAGATAGATAGACAGCTGTCACCCTATATCCCTACTCCCGTTTTCCTCAAAACTATTTGAGCAACATGTCCTCTTTGAATTAACTTCCCACTTCTCATCTCACTCACTGACCGGCAGCAGTCTGGCTTATGACCCAACCACTCAACTGAAACTGACTTGACCAAATTCACCAACAATCTGCTAACAAGGAAGACAGATTACATTACTCCAGCCTACTCCTCCAGGACCCGTCTTCTGCCTTTGACACAGTTAAAATCTCGATTTTGTTACATAATCATCTCCATTGGCATTACAAAATGCAGAGAAAACAGAATTTAACTTTTCCACACCTCAGCCCGCATGTATCTATCTATCACATCTATCACATCTATCTATCTAACTATCTATCTATCTATCTATCTATCTATCTATCTATCTGTCTGTCTATCTGTCTATCTATCTATCACAGTCAATAGCTCCACACTCTGCTTGGTCTCACAAGTCATTTGTGTTGTGGTAAGCTTTGATTCTGCTCTGCCCTTCAAACCACACATCCAAGCCTTTTCCCCTCCTGCAGCCTGCCAATCTTTAACTCTAAAAATATGTATTTATGGTGTTAAATTTATTAATATTTACAGCATTGTTTTGTTTTAAACTTACTAAGTCCATTCGCCGGCTGATTTCCCCCAAATTGAACAGACCAGGAACCTGTTATTAAAAGAAAAGCATTAGTATTATGTTGACATATGTCCTGTTAACAGCACTCCAATTGGTCACGCAGGGTACTGCATGTGAAGCTCACCAATCATTTACATACATGACCTATATCTTTATATACATTACCTGGTGAACCTGGTGTTCCTCCTTGCATACCTGAAAGAAAAACAGGTTTTGTTGGCCACTGACTAAAGATTCAAAACTGATTTTGAAGCATGCCATTTTTTATATTACACAAGAAAACCCAATAGAACTACATCTTACCCTCATCCACACGTGACATATACGTTATCCATCCCCATATTCCCATTTTCCGTATTGTATATTTGTTTGTATATTATATATTCTCTTGGCTTTGCTCTGTCATTTACACTGTAAAAGTCCACTTTGAATTCTCTTGCCATCTCTCATCTCAATCCTTGTTTGACCGGCTACAGTCTGGCTTCTAACCCTACCAGTCAACTGAAACTGCCCTACCAAATTCACCAATAATCTGCTAACTGCAACGTAAAATGACATAACTCTGTCGTCTTTCTCCAGGACCTGTCCTCTGACTTTGACACAGTTGACCTCTTCCTTCTATTACACACTCTCTTGCTCCTTGGTATTACAGAGTTGGCCATCTCTGTGGCCAATTGAAACAGAATTTATATTTCCTCCACCTAAGCCCCCCAACAGACCTATCTATCACAGTCAATGGATCCATACTAAATCTTATCCCTTAATTCAGCTGTCTTTAGGTAAGATTTGATTCTTCACTGTATTACTAAATGTGGATAAATGTCCAGTTAACAGCACTCCAATTGGTTAAGCAGGGTACTGCAAGTAAAGATCATCAATCACTTACATATAAGATTTAATATATGTATACTTTACCTGTTGACCCTGGAACTCCTCCCTTTATATCTGAAAAAAAAAACAGGTTTGATTGGCGACTGTCTGGAGCTTCAAAATTGATTTTGAAACATGCATGTCTTATTTTTTTATAATACACAAGAATACTGAATATAATTACATTTCTCCATTTGATATCGGTCTCCTTTTCATTTAAAGTAGTCAAGAAAACAAAAATTACAGATAACTTTATCGTCTCCATAATCTTCAGTTACTCTTAATAATAGAGATGCCCAACATGCTTCACACTCTAGTGGTCTCTGTTCCCCTTTCTACTGCTCATCCACTATGTGTTTGTAACCTGGGTCTGTGTTGAAAATGAAGCCTCAGTGCCAGTCCTAGGTACACCCAGGAAATTCTCCAACACCTGTGGGAGTACTGGAGGGCCCTCCTTTTTCTGGAGTTTCCTGGATGCTCAGGGAGGTTGGCAAAAATGATATAGAAAGATAGGTAGGCAAATACAAAAAAAAATCTAAAACAACTAAAACAATCAGAATACAATAACAGGGTGCAAGTCCTCAATAGCCATCTGACCCAGTGTCTTTCTTTGTAAGCAGCAACAAACAGCAACACTTTCCTCAAAAGTACTTGAACAACATGTCCACTTTGAATTGGCCTCCCACCTCTTATCTCAATTTTTGACTGGCTACAGTCTGGCTTCAAACCCCAGCAGTCAACTGAAACTGCCCTGACAAAATTCAACAAAGATCTACTGACTGCCAAGACAAACTACATTACTCTGGCCGTCTCCAACTCCTGGACCTTTCCTTTCTGTTACACACTCTCTCGTGTATTGGCATTACCGCCTTGGCCATCTCCTGGGGCCAAGTGAAAACAGAATTTATAATGGAGAGAAAAGAATTTATCTTTCCCCCATCTAACTCAGCCTCCAAACAGACCTATCTATCCCAGTAAGTGTCTCCGTGCTCTGCTTGGTCCCACAAGTCAGTTGTCTTGTGGTAAGCTTTGATTTTGCTCTGCCCTTCAAACCACACTTTCATGACTTTTCCCCCTCCTGCAGCCTGCAAATCTTTACCTCCGAAAATACATATTTATGATGATGCATTCACTAATATTCACAACATTTTTTTTCTTAAAACTTACCAAGTCCAGTCGCCGGCTGATTTCCCCCAAATTGAATAGACCAGGTAGCTGTAACAAAGTAAAGAAAGGTATTAGTATTATGTAGATATGTGTCCTGTTACCATCACTCCATGTGGTCAGGCAGGGTACTGCATGTGAAGCTCACCAATTGTTTACATACATGACCTATATCTTTATAAACATTACCTGGTGACCCTGGAGTTCCTCCATTTATATCTGAAAGAAAAACAGGTTTTGTTGGCCACTGACTGGAGAGTCAAAATTGATTTTGAAAAATGCATTTATTTTTACATTATACTAGAAAAGTAAATAGAATTACATCTTACACTCATCCGCCACATACGATCTATACTTTATCCCAATATATATTTCTATATGTTTTTATGTCACACATGCTCTTTGCTTAGCTCTGCCATTTTACTGTAATATGTATATATTCTCCTCATTGTAAGCAATATTATTTTTGTTATAGTTTTGCTCTGATCCTTTCAATAAAATCCATAAAGGACCCCAGCATCTCCCTCGGTGCAATGTCAACTCATTCTCCTGTCAACGTGTGAGGGTAGCAGAAAATATAGTCTTTACCTGTTGGCCCAGGAACTCCTCCACTTATACCTGAAAAAAAACAGGTTTTATTGGCCGATATCTGAAACTTTAAAATAGATTTTGAAATCTGCATTTTTTCTATTACACAACAATACTGGATAGAATTGTATATTTCCATCTAATATTGGTCTTCATTAACTTTAAATTCAAGATAACCATCAGTCCAGATTTCTTCATCATCTTCACAATTTTCAACTCTATCTATCTATTTGAACTCTTGCACCAGGGACCATGAGCCTTTAGCTGTGCCCCTGCCCTACACGTATATCGGTGGAGTGATCTACTCTTTTTACCCTCATACATGACCCAACCTCATCTTCCTCCATGGTGCAGTATAAAAAAAACTATTACAAATCAGTCAACCACTTGTTGTCTCATTTTATTCTCCTGCTACTAGCTGCAGGGGATATTTCGCCAAACCGTGGCCCTTCCTATGTTGCCTACTTCAGCTTCTCATCTGCCACACATAGAAATCCTCAAAATTGTATTAATATTCCCTGTACATCTTCTTCAGTCTCTTTTAACTGTGTTCTCTAGAACACACGGTTGGTTTGTCACAAACTCCCCACAATCCATGACTTCTTCCTCTCGCAATCTCTGAACTTGCTGGCACTTACAGAAACCAGGCTTGAACATTCTGACACTGCTTTCCCTGACACCTTATCCTACAGTATGGTGGACTTCACTCGCAAACCTAATGACAGGTATAATAGAGGAGTAGGCATGTTACTTTTTCCTCGGTGCACGTTTCAGGTCTTTCCCCCTGTACTCGCTAACACATTCCCCCCTTTTGAAATCCATACCATCAGACTCTTTTGCCCAATCCTCCTGCGAGTTGCAGTTGTCTACCATCCACAAGGCTCCCACCACCACTTCCTGGATCACTTTGCTGCTTTGCTTCCTCATTTTTCTCGAGCTGCACCTACTTTCTGGAATGATCTGCCCCGGAATATCAGGTTTATTCCTACCTTCCCTAATATGAAACATGCCGTGGAAACATATCTTTTGAGGCAGTCTTATCATGCTTCCAAAAATGACTGTTAACCAAGTAACCACTCCCCCAACCCCCAAGTCCTCTGACATGAACTCGATCTTCAAATCGGCCTAAACCACTGCTTTCAGTACAAAAATGGCTACCTTTTGTGTCACCGTTATTTCCCCATACATGGTAAGCTCTTGCGAGCAGGGCACTCACTCCCAGTGTTTTAGTTGTATACTAGGCAGTTATGTTGTGATATCATGTATTTTATACATAAACCCTCTGAATTGCAAAGCGCTGTGCAATATGGTGGTGCTATATAAATAATTATCAGATAATTCCAATTACTATCATGAATCCTGCACTTCAGCCCTTGATTCATATGTATATTAACTATGGTAGATTTTTATTTTATTTGCTATATTTAATATAGGTTATGTTTTATATGGTGGTTGGACTGTGATAGATCTTTATTTGTCCAGAGAGCTACAGAGGTAAGTGTACATGTCTTGACCTCAAGTGCAGTCACGAGGATCCATGGTTGAAACTAGTCCTGCTGAGAGGAAAAGTGGTGAAGCAATATAAACTGCTGACTAAACTATGAACATGGAATGGATTGCCGCTGCTGGGCCCTGTTGGAGTGAGGGTTGCCACTTGGAATAGAGATACCATAGTCTTGAACCACACAAGTGGTTACAGACAACTTACTGCATGTGTTTAAGACTGTAATGTGGGTAGGCACTTTGGTATGGGTAAAGAAACTGTCCTGTTGCTCTCTATTAGCTGACAAACATCTATGGATTTATTGTGAAAATGGATAGTTTGATGTATATATAGATTTATCTTTCCTCTGTCAATCTCGAACACCCAACAGACCTAGCTGTCACAGTCAATGGTTCCATGTTCTTCCTTGTCCCATAAGTCATCTCTCTTGGGGCAAGCTTTCATTCTATTGGTATTATTTGGGCATATGTCCTGTTTACAGTACTCCAATTGGTCAGGCAGGGTACTGCCAGTAAAGCTCACAAATCATTTACATATCAGATAAAGGTTATCGATTATTTACATAGATGACTTAAATATTAATAGACTTTACCTGTTGTCCCAGGAACTCCTCCACTTATACCTGAAAGAAAAACAGGTTTTATTAGCCACCGACTGGAGATTCAAAATTGATTTTGAACCATACATTTTTTTTTTTGTGAATACTGATTAGAATTACATTTTTTCCATCTGATAATGGTCTGCTTTTCCTTTCAAGTCAAGAGAACAAATAGCACAGATACCTTCATTTTTAGAATCTTCAGTAAATATCAATAATGGAAATGATATATGAGGATAGATAGACAGACAGAAATAAATAAATAGATAGATAGATTAATAGATAGATAGATAAATAGATATCTGTCACCCCCACATTTATACTCTTGTTTTCCTAAAATCTACACATAAACAATAGGTCTCCTTAGAATTATCTTGCCATCTCTAATCTAAATCCTTCCTTGACCGGCAACACTCTGGCTTCTGACTCCAATACTCAACTGAAACTGCCCTACCAAATTCACCAACGATCGGCTAACTGCCAAGTCATATGACATTACTCAGGCCTTTTCCTCCAGGACCTGTCCTATTACTTTGATACAGTTGACCTCTCCCTTCTGTTACACACTCTTTCATCATTTGGCATTACAGAGTTGTCCATCTCCTTTGGCAAAGAGAAAACTGAAATTATCTTCCCCCTACCTCAGCCCCCCAACAGACCTGTCTATTATATTCAATGGCTCCATGCTAGATCTTATCCCATAAGTCAGCTGTCTTTGGTAAGCTTTGATTCTGTTCTGTATTAATACTACTAAAGTATTATTATTATGCTGGTATATGTCCGCTTTACAGCTTTATAATTGGTCAGGCAGGGTACTGCAAGTAAAGCTCACAAATAATTTACATACATGACCCATATATTTATATACGTTACCTGGTGACCCTGGAGTTCCTCCCTTTATATCTGAAAGAAAAAAAACTGATTTATTAGCTCTTACTGGAGCTTCAAAATTGATTTTCAAACATGCCTTTTTTGATACACTACAATTCTGAATAAAATTACATATTCCCTTCTGATATTGGTCTCCTTTTTATTTAAAGTCAAGAGAACAAAAAGTACAAATGACTTCATCATCTTCAGAACTTTTAGTTTGCTAACCAATAACAGAGATGATGATAGATAGTTAGATAGATAGATAGATAGATAGATAGATAGATAGATAGATATTAGATAGATAGAGAGATATTAGATAGATAGATAATACTTTGATAAGAGATTCAGCTTAAACTTGTTAAAATGTGGGTGTACAATATTCTCAGGATACTGGAGGTCCCTGTCCCTCTTTCTACTGCTCCTCCACTATGTGTTTGGAACCTGGGTCTGTGTTTGATGATGCAGCCTCAGTGCCAGACCTAGCTAGTAGTTTATCTGCTGGAGGTGCCAAAAGACTTCTGTGATACCCAGGACAATCTCCAACACCTGTGGGTGTATTGGAGGGCTACCCTTTTTATGGAGCTCCCTGGATGCTCAGTGATGTTAGCAAAGATGATATAATAAGATAGGTAGACAAACACAAAAAAACCCTGAAAAATGAGAAACACTCAGTAGACAATAACTGGGTGCAACTCCTCAATAGGTCTCTGACCAAGTGTCTTTCTTTGTAAGAAGCAATGAAGAGTAACACTTTCAGCAAAACTACTGGAACAACTTTGAATTGGCCCCAACCTTTTATCTCACTCCATTTTTACAAGTCTAAAGTCTGGCTTCCGACCCTATCAGTCAACTAAAACTACCCTGACCAAATTCACCAACAATCTGCTGACTGCCAAGACAAATTACATTACTCTGGCCTCCTCCTCATGGACCACTCCCTTCTGTTACACACTCTCTCGTTTCTTAGCATCACAGACATTTTCATCTTCTGGGGCCAAGTGAAAACAGAATTTATCGTTCGTCACTCTAACTCAGCCCCCCAACAGACCTATCTATCAATCAATGTCAATGGCTCTGCTTGGTCAAACAAGTCATTTGTTTTATGGTAAGCTTTGATTTTGCTCTTCCCTTCAAACTACACATTCAAGCCTTTTCCACCACCTGCAGCTCGCCAATCTTTATACATATTTATAGTGTTAAATTCATTAATATTTACGGCATTTTTTTTGTTTGTTTGTTTTTTAACTTACCAAGTCCATTTGTCGGCTGATTTCCACCAAATTGAACAGACCAGGTACCTATTATTAAGCAAAGAAAAGCATTAGTATTTTGTGGACATATGTCCTGTTAATAGCACTCCAATTGGTCAGGCAGGGTACTGCATGTGAAGCTCACCAATTGTTTACATACATGACCTATATCTTTATATACGTTACCTGGTGACCCTGGAGTTCCTCCCTTTATGTCTGAAAAAAAAACAGGTTTTGTTGGCCACTGACTGCAGAGTCAAAACTGATTTTGAAGCATGCATTTTTTATATTACACTAGAAAACAGAATAGAACTACATCTTAACCTCATCTGCCACACACGGCATATACGTTATCCACTCCCATATTTATTTCTATATGTTAGTATATTACACATGCTCTTTGCTTTGCTCAGTCATTTTTACTGTGATATGTATGTATTTGCCTCATAGTAAGCAATGTTATGTTCTTGTTATAGTTTTACTATGATCCTTTCAATAAAACCTGTAAAGGACCACAGCATCTCTCTCAGTGCAATGTCAACTCATTCTCCTGTCAACGTGTGAGGGTTGCAGAACATGTAGACTTTACCTGCTGGCCCGGGAACTCCTCCACTTATACCTGAAAAAAAAAAAAACAGGTTTTATTGGCCACCGTCTGAAACTTTAAAATTGATTTTGAACTCTGCATTTTTTATATTACATAACAATACTGAATAGAATGGTATATTTCCATCTAATGTTGTTCTCCTTTAGCTTTAAATTTAAGATATACAACAGTCCAGATTACTTCATCATTTTCAGAATCTTCAATCTTCAACTCTATCTATCTGAACTCTTGCACCAGGGACCATGAGCCTTTAGCTATGCCCCTGCCCTACACGTATATCGGTGGAGGGATCTATCCTCTGTCAGGATGACCCCAGAACCATCTAGAGGTTTGATTCCTGACACTGGATCACCTCTATTGGGGCAGTTATTCTGTTTTTGGTGAAAGGGCCTTAGTGCATTAAGTTTAGATTTAAGAATCTACCCATGTTCATTTCACATACTCTTTTTACCTTCATAAATGACCCAAACCCATCTTCCTTCATGGAGCAGTATAAAAAAACTAAATATTACAAATCATTCAACCACTTGCGGTCTCTTTCTATTCTCTTGCTACTAGCTGCAGGGGATATTTCACCAAACCGTTGCCCTTTCCCATATTGCCTACTTCAGCTTCTCATCTGCCACACATAGAAATCCTCAAAATTTTATTAATATTCCCTGTACATCTTCTTTAGTTTCTTTTTACTATGCACTCTGGAACGCACGGTTGGTTTGTCACAAACTCCCCACAATCCATGACACCTTGCTCTTACAATCTCGGAACTTGCTGGCACGTACAGAAACCTGGCTTAAATATTCTGACACTGCTTCCCCTGACACCTTATCCTACAGTATGGTGGACTTCACTTCCCATACTCCCAAACCTAAAGACAGGTAAAATAGAGGAGTAGGCATGCTACTTTCTTCTCTGTGCACGTTTCAGGTCTTTCCTCCTATAGACGCTGTCACATTCCCCTCTTTTGAAATCCATACCATTACACTCTTCCGCCCATTCCTCCTGAGAGTTGCAGTTGTCTACCATCCACAAGGATCTCCCCACCACTTCCTGGATCACTTTGCTGCTTTGCTTCCTCACTTTTTTCGAGCTGCACCTACTTTCTGGAACAATCTACCCAGGAATATCAGGTTAATTCCCACCTTCCCTATTTTCAAATGTGCCTTGGAAACACATCTTTTTAGGCAGGCTTATCATGCTTCCTAAAATGACTGTTCCCGAAGTAACCTCTCCCCCACCCCCAAGTCCTCTGACATGAACTTGATCTTCAGATCTGCCTACATCACTGCTTTCAATAAAAAAAATGGCTACCTTTTGTGTCACCGTTATTTCCTCATACATGGTAAGCTCTTGCGAGCAGGGCACTGTGGTCTGGGTAAAGAGACTTTCCTGTTGCTGTCTTTTAGCTTACAAATGTCTATGGATTTATTGTGAAAATGGATAGATTGATGTATAGATAGATGTATAAACAGCTGTCACCCCATATTACTACTTCAGTTTTCCTTAGAGCTACTTGAACAACAAGTCCAGTTAGAATTGTCCTCCCATCTCTCATCTAACTCCATTTTTGACCAGCTACAGTCCGACTTCCTACCCCACCAGTCAACGGAAAATGCCCTACCAAATTCAGTAACGATCTGCTAACTGCCAAGACAAATGACATTACTCCAGCCTCCTTCTCCTGGACCTGACCTCTAGCTTTGACATGGTTGACCACTCCCTTCTGTTGCACGCTTTCTCATCCTTTGGCATTATAGGCTTGGAGGGCAAAACAGAATTTATCTTCCCTCTATCAAACTCGGACCCCCAACAGACCTAGCTGTCATAGTCAATGGTTCCATGTTCTTCCTGGTCCCATAAGTCGTCTGTCTTGGGGCAAGCTTTCATTCTATTAGTATTATTTGGGCATATGTCCTGTTAACAGCACTCCAATTGGTCAGGCAGGGTACTGATAGTGAAGCTCACAAATTATTTACATATCAGATAAAGCTTATTGATTATTTACATAGATAACTTAAATGTTAATAGACTTTACCTGTTGTCGCAGGCACTCCACCACTTATACCTGAAAGAAAAACAGGTTTCATTAGCCACCAACTGGAGTTTCAAAATTGATTTTGAATCATACATGTTTTTTTTTAAGTGAATACTGATTAGAATTCCATTTTTCCATCTGATAATGGTCTGCTCTTCCTTTCAAGTCAAGAGAACAAATAGTACAGATACCGTCATTTTTAATATCTTCAGTAAATATCAGTAATAGAAATGATATATGAGGATAGATAGACAGAAAGACTAAGATATAGATAGTTGTCTCCCCCATATTTCTACTCTTGTTTTCCTTAAAAGTACACATAAACAACAAGTCTCTTTTGAATTCTCTTGCCATCTTTCATCTAATTCCTTCCTTGACCAGCTACATTCTGGCTTCTGACTCCAACACTCAACTGAAACTGCCCTGCCAAATTCACCAACGATCGGCTAACTTTTAAGTCATATGACATTACTCTGGCCTTCTCCTCCAGAACCTGTCCTCTGACTTTGATACAGTTGACCTCTCCCTTCTGTTACACACTCTCTCATTCTTTGGCATTACAGAGTTGCCCATCTCCTTTGGCAAAGAGAAAACAGAAATTATCTTTCCCCTACCTCAGCCCCCCAACAGACCTATCTATTATATTCAATGGCTCCATGCCAAATCTTATCCCAGCTGTCTTTGGTAAGCTTTGATTCTGTTCTGTATTAATAATACTAAAGTATTTTTATGTAGGTATATGTCCACTTAACAGTGTTCCAATTGGTCTGGCAGGGTACTGCAAGTAAAGTTCAAAAATAATTTACATACATGACCTATATATTTATATATACGTTACCTGGTGACCCTGGAGTTCCTCCCTTTATATCTGAAAGAAAAAACGGATTTATTGGCTCTTACTGGAGCTTCAAAATTGATTTTCAAACATGCCTTTTTAATACACTACAATACTGAATAGAATTTCATATTCCCATCTGATATTGGTCTCCTTTTTGTTTAAAGTCAAGAGAACAAATAGTACAAATAACTTCATCATCTTCAGAACTTTCAACTCGTTAACCAATAATAGAGATGATGATAGATAGATAGATAGGATAGATAGGTAGATAGATAGATAGATAGATAGATAGATAGATAATACTTTGATAAGACATTCAAATTAAACTTGTTAAAATGTTGATGTACAATATGCTAAGGATACTGGAGGTCCCTGTTCCTCTTTCTACTGCTCCTCCACTAAGTGTTTGGAACCTGGGTCTGTGTTTCATGATGCAGCCTCAGTGCCAGACCTAGCTAGTAGTTCATCTGCTGGAGGTGCCAAAAGACTTCTGTGATACCCAGGAAATTCTCCATCAACTGTGGGAGTACTGGAGGGCTACCCTTTTTATGGAGCTCCCTGGATGCTCAGTGATGTTAGCAAAGATGATATAATAAGATAGGTAGACAAACACAAAAAAACCCTGAAAAATGAGAAACACTCAGTAGACAATAACTGGGTGCAACTCCTCAATAGGTCTCTGACCAAGTGTCTTTCTTTGTAAGAAGCAATGAAGAGTAACACTTTCAGCAAAACTACTGGAACAACTTTGAATTGGCCCCAACCTTTTATCTCACTCCATTTTTACAAGTCTAAAGTCTGGCTTCCGACCCTATCAGTCAACTAAAACTACCCTGACCAAATTCACCAACAATCTGCTGACTGCCAAGACAAATTACATTACTCTGGCCTCCTCCTCATGGACCACTCCCTTCTGTTACACACTCTCTCGTTTCTTAGCATCACAGACATTTTCATCTTCTGGGGCCAAGTGAAAACAGAATTTATCGTTCGTCACTCTAACTCAGCCCCCCAACAGACCTATCTATCAATCAATGTCAATGGCTCTGCTTGGTCAAACAAGTCATTTGTTTTATGGTAAGCTTTGATTTTGCTCTTCCCTTCAAACTACACATTCAAGCCTTTTCCACCACCTGCAGCTCGCCAATCTTTATACATATTTATAGTGTTAAATTCATTAATATTTACGGCATTTTTTTTGTTTGTTTGTTTTTTAACTTACCAAGTCCATTTGTCGGCTGATTTCCACCAAATTGAACAGACCAGGTACCTATTATTAAGCAAAGAAAAGCATTAGTATTTTGTGGACATATGTCCTGTTAATAGCACTCCAATTGGTCAGGCAGGGTACTGCATGTGAAGCTCACCAATTGTTTACATACATGACCTATATCTTTATATACGTTACCTGGTGACCCTGGAGTTCCTCCCTTTATGTCTGAAAAAAAAAACAGGTTTTGTTGGCCACTGACTGCAGAGTCAAAACTGATTTTGAAGCATGCATTTTTTATATTACACTAGAAAACAGAATAGAACTACATCTTAACCTCATCTGCCACACACGGCATATACGTTATCCACTCCCATATTTATTTCTATATGTTAGTATATTACACATGCTCTTTGCTTTGCTCAGTCATTTTTACTGTGATATGTATGTATTTGCCTCATAGTAAGCAATGTTATGTTCTTGTTATAGTTTTACTATGATCCTTTCAATAAAACCTGTAAAGGACCACAGCATCTCTCTCAGTGCAATGTCAACTCATTCTCCTGTCAACGTGTGAGGGTTGCAGAACATGTAGACTTTACCTGCTGGCCCGGGAACTCCTCCACTTATACCTGAAAAAAAAAAAACAGGTTTTATTGGCCACCGTCTGAAACTTTAAAATTGATTTTGAACTCTGCATTTTTTATATTACATAACAATACTGAATAGAATGGTATATTTCCATCTAATGTTGTTCTCCTTTAGCTTTAAATTTAAGATATACAACAGTCCAGATTACTTCATCATTTTCAGAATCTTCAATCTTCAACTCTATCTATCTGAACTCTTGCACCAGGGACCATGAGCCTTTAGCTATGCCCCTGCCCTACACGTATATCGGTGGAGGGATCTATCCTCTGTCAGGATGACCCCAGAACCATCTAGAGGTTTGATTCCTGACACTGGATCACCTCTATTGGGGCAGTTATTCTGTTTTTGGTGAAAGGGCCTTAGTGCATTAAGTTTAGATTTAAGAATCTACCCATGTTCATTTCACATACTCTTTTTACCTTCATAAATGACCCAAACCCATCTTCCTTCATGGAGCAGTATAAAAAAACTAAATATTACAAATCATTCAACCACTTGCGGTCTCTTTCTATTCTCTTGCTACTAGCTGCAGGGGATATTTCACCAAACCGTTGCCCTTTCCCATATTGCCTACTTCAGCTTCTCATCTGCCACACATAGAAATCCTCAAAATTTTATTAATATTCCCTGTACATCTTCTTTAGTTTCTTTTTACTATGCACTCTGGAACGCACGGTTGGTTTGTCACAAACTCCCCACAATCCATGACACCTTGCTCTTACAATCTCGGAACTTGCTGGCACGTACAGAAACCTGGCTTAAATATTCTGACACTGCTTCCCCTGACACCTTATCCTACAGTATGGTGGACTTCACTTCCCATACTCCCAAACCTAAAGACAGGTAAAATAGAGGAGTAGGCATGCTACTTTCTTCTCTGTGCACGTTTCAGGTCTTTCCTCCTATAGACGCTGTCACATTCCCCTCTTTTGAAATCCATACCATTAAACTCTTCCGCCCATTCTATTCCGCCCATTGTCTATCATCCACAAGGATCTCCCCACCACTTCCTGGATCACTTTGCTGCTTTGCTTCCTCACTTTTTTCGAGCTGCACCTACTTTCTGGAACAATCTACCCAGGAATATCAGGTTAATTCCCACCTTCCCTATTTTCAAATGTGCCTTGGAAACACATCTTTTTAGGCAGGCTTATCATGCTTCCTAAAATGACTGTTCCCGAAGTAACCTCTCCCCCACCCCCAAGTCCTCTGACATGAACTTGATCTTCAGATCTGCCTACATCACTGCTTTCAATAAAAAAAATGGCTACCTTTTGTGTCACCGTTATTTCCTCATACATGGTAAGCTCTTGCGAGCAGGGCACTGTGGTCTGGGTAAAGAGACTTTCCTGTTGCTGTCTTTTAGCTTACAAATGTCTATGGATTTATTGTGAAAATGGATAGATTGATGTATAGATAGATGTATAAACAGCTGTCACCCCATATTACTACTTCAGTTTTCCTTAGAGCTACTTGAACAACAAGTCCAGTTAGAATTGTCCTCCCATCTCTCATCTAACTCCATTTTTGACCAGCTACAGTCCGACTTCCTACCCCACCAGTCAACGGAAAATGCCCTACCAAATTCAGTAACGATCTGCTAACTGCCAAGACAAATGACATTACTCCAGCCTCCTTCTCCTGGACCTGACCTCTAGCTTTGACATGGTTGACCACTCCCTTCTGTTGCACGCTTTCTCATCCTTTGGCATTATAGGCTTGGAGGGCAAAACAGAATTTATCTTCCCTCTATCAAACTCGGACCCCCAACAGACCTAGCTGTCATAGTCAATGGTTCCATGTTCTTCCTGGTCCCATAAGTCGTCTGTCTTGGGGCAAGCTTTCATTCTATTAGTATTATTTGGGCATATGTCCTGTTAACAGCACTCCAATTGGTCAGGCAGGGTACTGATAGTGAAGCTCACAAATTATTTACATATCAGATAAAGCTTATTGATTATTTACATAGATAACTTAAATGTTAATAGACTTTACCTGTTGTCGCAGGCACTCCACCACTTATACCTGAAAGAAAAACAGGTTTCATTAGCCACCAACTGGAGTTTCAAAATTGATTTTGAATCATACATGTTTTTTTTAAGTGAATACTGATTAGAATTCCATTTTTCCATCTGATAATGGTCTGCTCTTCCTTTCAAGTCAAGAGAACAAATAGTACAGATACCGTCATTTTTAATATCTTCAGTAAATATCAGTAATAGAAATGATATATGAGGATAGATAGACAGAAAGACTAAGATATAGATAGTTGTCTCCCCCATATTTCTACTCTTGTTTTCCTTAAAAGTACACATAAACAACAAGTCTCTTTTGAATTCTCTTGCCATCTTTCATCTAATTCCTTCCTTGACCAGCTACATTCTGGCTTCTGACTCCAACACTCAACTGAAACTGCCCTGCCAAATTCACCAACGATCGGCTAACTTTTAAGTCATATGACATTACTCTGGCCTTCTCCTCCAGAACCTGTCCTCTGACTTTGATACAGTTGACCTCTCCCTTCTGTTACACACTCTCTCATTCTTTGGCATTACAGAGTTGCCCATCTCCTTTGGCAAAGAGAAAACAGAAATTATCTTTCCCCTACCTCAGCCCCCCAACAGACCTATCTATTATATTCAATGGCTCCATGCCAAATCTTATCCCAGCTGTCTTTGGTAAGCTTTGATTCTGTTCTGTATTAATAATACTAAAGTATTTTTATGTAGGTATATGTCCACTTAACAGTGTTCCAATTGGTCTGGCAGGGTACTGCAAGTAAAGCTCAAAATAATTTACATACATGACCTATATATTTATATATACGTTACCTGGTGACCCTGGAGTTCCTCCCTTTATATCTGAAAGAAAAAACGGATTTATTGGCTCTTACTGGAGCTTCAAAATTGATTTTCAAA
>ONZH01001625.1:0-13255 GCA_900303285.1 Rhinella marina
CCACAAGGAGACGTTACACTGTATGGGGGCCACAAGGAGACCAACACAAGAGACGTTATACTGTAATGGGGCCACAAGGAGAATTATACTGTAAGGGGCCACAAGGAGACGTTATACTGTATGGCGGCAGCCACAAGGAGACGTTATACTGTATGGGGGCCAAGGAGACATTATACTCTAAGGCCACAAGAGAGACTTATACTGTATGGCGCAGCCACAAGGGACGTTATACTACTGTATGGGAGCCACAAGGAGACGTTATATGTATGGGGGCACAAGGAGTTTAACTGTATGGGGGCAGCCACCGGAGACGTTATACTGTATGAGGGCCACAAGGAGACATACTGTATGGGGGCCACAAGGAGACATTATACTGTATGGAGCAGCCACATAATTCTCTCCCTTTGTAGTAAATGTCCCTTATATAATGTTTCCCCGTAGTGTGATGCCCCTGTATATATAATGATGTCCCCTATAGTACAATATGCTCCCTCCCTTATTATAATGCCCCCATTTATAAAATGCTCTCCCCTGTAGTAATGCCCCATATAATATATATGCTCTCCCCCTGTAGTATAATGCCCCCATATATATGCTCTCCTCCTGTAGTATAATACCCATATAATGCTCTCCCCCTGTAGTATAATGCCCCAATATATTAAGCTCTCCCCCTGTAGTATAATGCCCCATATATAATGCTCTCCCCCTGTAGTATAATGCCACATATATAAGCTCTCCCCGTATTATAATGCCCCATAAATAATGCTCTCCCCCTGTAGTATAATGACCCATAATTGCCCTCCCCCTGTAGTATAATGCTGCCATATATATCTCACCTGTATCCATCTGTAATGCAGGTGGTCGAAATGACATCACCTCAACCTACTGCGCCAGGTCACAGATGGTGTGATGATGGAGGCACATGACCGCGTTGTTGCGCTGCCCATGACCTGGTGCCCTTGCCTTCAGCACCTCCAGCATACAGTCCCATGTAAAATACATCACTCCTCTGCCTTCAGTCCCTCCAGCATACAGTCCCATGTAAGATACGTTACTCCCTCTGCCTTCGGCCCTTCCAAAAAACAGTACCATGTAAAATACACTACTCCCCCTGCCTTCAGTCCCTCCAGCATGCAGTCCCATGTAAAATACATCGCTCCCCCTTGCCTTCAGCCCCTCCAGCATACAGTCCCATGTTAAATACATCTCTCCCCCTGCCTTTAGCCCCTCCAGCATACAGTCCCATGTCAATACATCACTCCCCTTGCCTTCAGTCCCTGCAGCATACAGTCCCATGTAAATACATCACTCTCCCTGCCTTCAGCATACAGTCCCATGTAAAATACATCACTCCCCCTGCCTTCAGCCCCTCCAGCATACAGTCCCATGTAAAATACATCACTCCCCTGACTTCAGTCCCTCGAGCATACAGTCCCATGTAAATACATTACTCCCGTTGCTTTTAGCCCTTCCAGCATACAGCCCCATGTAAAATACATCACTCCTTCAGCCCCTCCAGCATACAGTCCCATGTAAGATACATAACTCCCCATGCCTTCAGCCCCTCCAGCATACAGTTCCATGTAAATACATCACTCCCCCACCTTCAGCCCCTCCAGCATATAGTCCCATGTACGTAAATCACCCCCCCCTCAACATACCTCTATCATGCAGTCTCCAGTACAAGGATTATTCCTCCTCCCTTCAGCCCCTGCAGAAAGCCCCCCAAGTAAAAATAACAGTCAGTATTCTCCTCCACATAGCCACCTGCAGCCTCTGCTCCTCTCTCCAACAACCTGCTCTGTAGAATCTCCAGCAAATCCTAAGGCCCCGCCCCCTGGATGGCAAGACTCCGCCTCTTCCCATGGCATCATATCTGCCATGAGCAACTCCATTCTACCAGAGCATGGAGAGAGGGTCTGGTTGTTGCAGATTGGTGTGTTTATGAGTGGGGCTCTATAACAGGTGGCTGAACTGGGGGGAGTGGCATTTTTTACATGGGGATGAAGGCGGAAGGTGATGGTTATTTTTAATTTTTTACATGGGTCTGTATATAAAAGGCAGGAGGAAGCGGTAATGTTTTTTGTTACTTGTGATTGTACAGTACAGACCAAAAGTTTGGACACACCTTCTGAATCAAAGAGTTTTCTGTATTTTCATGACTATGAAAATTGTAGATTCACACTGAAGGCATCAAAACTATGAATTAACACGTGTGGAATTATATGCTTAACAAAAAAAGTGTGAAACAAGTGAAAATATGTCTTATATTCTAGGTTCTTCAAAGTAGCCACCTTTTGCTTTGATTACTGCTTTGCACACTGTTGGCATTCTCTTGATGAGCTTCAAGAGGTAGTCACCTGAAATGGTTTTCACTTCACAGGTGTGCCCTGTCAGGTTTAATAAGTGGGATTTCTTGCCTTATAAATAGGGTTGGGACCATGAGTTTTGTTGGGCAGAAGTCAGGTGGATACACAGCTGATAGTCCTACTGAATAGACTGTTAGAATTTGTATTATGGCAAGAAAAAAGCAGCTAAGTAAAGAAAAACGAGTGGCCATCATTACTTTAAGAAATGAAGGTCAGTCAGTCCGAAAAATTGGGAAAACTTTGAAAGTGTCCCCAAGTGCAGTCGCAAAAACCATCAAGCGTTACAAAGAAACTGGCTCACATGAGGACCGCCCCAGGAAAGGAAGACCAAGAGTCATCTCTGCTGCGGCGGATAAGTTCATCCGAGTCACCAGCCTCAGAAATCGCAGGTTAACAGCAGCTCAGATTAGAGACCAGGTCAATGCCACACAGAGTTCTAGCAGCAGACACATCTCTACAACAACTGTTAAGAGGAGACTGTGTGCAGCAGGCCTTCATGGTAAAATAGCTGCTAGAAAACCACTGCTAAGGACAGGCAACAAGCAGAAGAGACTTGTTTGGGCTAAAGAACACAAGGACTGGACATTAGACCAGTGGAAATCTGTGCTTTGGTCTGATGAGTCCAAATTTGAGATCTTTGGTTCCAACCACCGTGTCTTTGTGCGATGCAGAAAAGGTGAACGGATGGACTCTACATGCCTGGTTCCCACCGTGAAGCATGGAGGAGGAGGTGTGATGGTGTGGGGGTGCTTTGCTGATGACACTGTTGGGGATTTATTCAAAATTGAAGGCATACTGAACCAGCATGGCTACCACAGCATCTTGCAGCGGCATGCTATTCCATCCGGTTTGCGTTTAGTTGGACCATCATTTATTTATCAACAGGACAATGACCCCAAACACACCTCCAGGCTGTGTAAGGTCTATCTGACCAAGAAGGAGAGTGATGGGGTGCTACGCCAGATGACCTGGCCTCCATAGTCACCAGACCTGAACCCAATCGAGATGGTTTGGGGTGAGCTGGACCGCAGAGTGAAGGCAAAAGGGCCAACAAGTGCTAAGCATCTCTGGGAACTCCTTCAAGACTGTTGGAATACCATTTCAGGTGACTACCTCTTGAAGCTCATCAAGAGAATGCCAAGAGTGTGCAAAGCAGTAATCAAAGCAAAAGGTGGCTACTTTGAAGAACCTAGAATATAAGACATATTTTCAGTTGTTTCACACTTTTTTGTTAAGTATATAATTCCACATGTGTTAATTCATAGTTTTGATGCCTTTAGTGTGAATCTACAATTTTCATAGTCATGAAAATACAGAAAACTCTTTGAATGAGAAGGTGTGTCCAAACTTTTTGTCTGTACTGTATATTGTGGGGCAGGGGAGTGACTGTATTTTTGGGGTGGGAAGTGAAGGAAGAGGAGCAATATATATATATATATATGTGTGTTTTATGGGACTGTACGCTGGAGGAGGCTGAAGGGAGGGGAATGATGTCATTTACATGGGACTGTATGTTGCAGTGATCTAAAGCAAGGCCATTGACATTTACCTGGGACTGTATGTTGGAGGAGCTGAAGGGAGGGGAATTATGTTATTTACATAGGTCTGTATGTTGGGGACGACGACAAAGCATGGCCATTGATATTTACATGGGACTGTATGTTGGAGGTGACTAAAGCAAGGCCATTGACGCTTACCTGGGACTGTATGTTGGAGGAGCTGAAGGGGGGGATGATATTATTTACATAGGACTGTACATTGGAGGTAGAGCTGTTTTGCATAATAGAACTCTATGTTGGGGGCCCATAAAATAGAGTTGCTCTAGATTGGTGTAAAGCTATGTTCATAGTGAAGTTGCTGTGTGTGACTTTTTCCTGTTTTATCTTTATTAATTTTTTTCTTCCCATCTTATGAACGCTCATTGTTGTTACAGGACTGCCCAGGAACTTGGAGAAGTGGTCGGTGAATCTGATGAGTGCCTGACGTGTAACACTGAACAGCAGCCCCAGCGTCTCACATCAATGCATTAATGCCAGTGTTGTCCCCTCCCCCCATGTTAGTAATGTGACTAATTTATACAGTGTCTCTTCAGTTTACAGATTTATACTGAAAGAGCATCTGTCACTATGGTCAGCCCCATTAAAGGGAATGTCACCTAATTTTACTATAGGCAATATAGTGGCAATGCAATGTAGTGCTGCCTAACCTAATTAACACCATACCTCCCCCACAAGGCCAAGATCGCCTCCCCCATTTTGTTGCCAGTACTCCCACTTGGGCCTTCCAGTCCACCGGTGACACGTGCGCTCTACCTACTGTGAGTCTGATGCCCACCGCAGGTAAGGCAGTGCTCAAGCGCAGGCAGGCTCCTGGACGGCTCCAGCACGAGATTTCATTGAGACCTCACTGACGTCGCGGGCATGAAAATAGTCATGTCACAGAAGAGGGGCGGAGGTACTGGAAACAACTGAAGAGGGAGTCTTGTGGTCTAGGAGGAGGCGGTCTTCAGCTCTTTGAACAGTTATTGATGCCCCACTGGGCACTTTGGGCCTTATTAGCATAGCAATCAAAGTTAATTTTTTGAAATCAGAAAGAAGAATAATTCTAACAGATGTATAGTTTTAATTATGGTAAGCCTCATTCATACGTCAGTGTTTTGGTCAGTGATTTCCATCAGTGATTATGAGCCAAAACCAGGACTGGAACCTCCACAGACATAAGGTATTAGGCCTCTTTCTCACGAGCGTGACGGATTAGGTCAGGGTGTGTTCAGGAAAACTCGCACCAGTTTGCAAGCAAGTTCAGTCAGTTTTGTCTGTGATTGCGTTCAGTTGTTCAGTTTTTTCCGCGCGGGTGCAATGCATGTTAAAAAACCGTGTGTGTTTTTCACGCGCGTGATAAAAAACTAAAGGTTTACAAACAACATCTAGCAACCATCAGTGAAAAACTCATTGTATCCGCACTTGCTTCAGGATGCAATGCGTTTTTCACTGAAGTCCCATTTACTTCTATGGGACCAGGGCTGCGTGAAAAACTCAGAATATAGAACATGCTGCGTTTTTCACGCAATGCAGAACTGACACGTGAAAAAAGCCGCTCATGTACACAGATCCATTGAAATGAATGGGTCAGGATTCAGTGCGGGTGCTATGCGTTCACGTCACGCATTGTCTATTTCCAATAGTCTCACTCAGAGCTTGTGTCGGACGTATATTTAACATACGTATTTACATTTGGTTATTAAACCATAAAGCGTCCTTTTTACACATGCTCATTACACATCATAAAACTTAGCTTTTATTTCTACCTCTAAATGTGGACAAAAAACTGGACTTATTAAAAAGCAATGCAATGGCTGGTGTTTACACTGTGTGACTTGCAGTCAGCCGACTAGCCTCAGTGGTAATTCCTGCATGCGTAGTATCACTCACACACCAGAGCATATCATTGCTGCGATTTAAAAAACATGTACACACACACATGCACATCTGCCTCCCAACATGTCACTGGCTCCCAGCGTCATCAGGAGATCAGGAGATGGCCTGATCCGTCACGCATTGCCCGCGTGGAAAACTCGCTTGTGTGAAAGGGGCCTAAGGGAAAGACCTGCACCTGTTCAGTATTTAGAGCTGCATCTGGTTTTGGCTCCAAATCACTGATGGAAATCACAAATCAAACACTGACATGTGAATGAGGCATTAGGCAGTATTATATTGCATTGGGTTACATATAGTAAAATTAGGTAACAACCGGTCACATGATCTTGGACCATTACCTGCACAAATACCTGAACAGTATTGAAGATAAGGAATCCAGATCTTTTTCTTACTAACCTCTGTTCCTCTGCTGTTAACATTCAGAGTGGGGTAATGGGGGGCATTAGAAAAAAAAATGATGATCTGGACTCCTTATCTGTAGTACAGCCCATAATAGTTTAAGATCATGCTGACAGATTCCCTTTAAGGTAGGTATACTGCCTAATATGGTTGATCAAGTTTAATTAAATGAGCCCTCTATTACTGCAATCTCATGTATGGTTGCAGCAAAATCTTTACTTTTGCAAATGTGTGCTCAGAGCACTGGGGGGCAGGCCTAGCCCATTGGAGCACCACTTTACCTCCTCCTCTCCCCCATTGCTATTCCTGTATGGTCCGTTTCACAGGGTTGAGCATTCTCACTATTAGAAGCCCGGCCCTGAATTCTCATGTGTGCACTGTCTTTGGCGCATGTGTGTTTTTTTTCTTTTTTTTTTCTAGCAATTTCATACAGTGCACCTTACAACTGGTATTTTCTTCATGGCATTTTTCTCCTATAGTACATAGAACGTAATGTAAAAACGTCTGAAAAAAATGGGCAGATATCCAACATGCTGCTTTTGAAAAAAAGAACCTGGCTGCTTGCTATGTTGTATATATCTCATAGACCTTCGGCTGACATCTGGGCCTGGAGTTTTTATCACAAAAAATGCAGGTGCAAAAACATTTCTAGGGAAGGATCTAAACTGACAAATAATTGCAGTTAGGGCCCATTCACACAACCATGTGAATGGGTCCGCATCTATTTGTGGAATAGATGCGGCCCCATTCACTTCATTGAGAGCGGGCAGCCGCAGCTCCGCAAAAAAAAATAGAACAGGTCCTATTCGTGTCCGCAATAGCGGGCAAGAATAGGCATTTTGAACAGGGTGCCCGGCCGTGTGTTCCGCAAATTGCAGAACACACGCCGGACAGCATCCGTGGTATTGCGGATCCGCAAAACTGCAGCCGTCTGAACGGCCCCTTACCTGTGTGACTCTCTTTTCAGCTTGATCCCTTATTTTGCAGAAAATACCAACAGTTTCTACACATTCTTCAATTTTAAAGGAGTTGACGGGGGAGGGGGGATTGCATACTGATGAGCTATCCTCAGGATAGGTGATCAGAGGGGGTCCAACTCCTGGCATCCCTGCCAATCTGCTGTTTGAATAGGCTGTGGCCTTCTTGCAGGTCACCAAGCACAGTGCCATTCATTAGATAGAGGCTATGCTTGGTATTGCAGCTGAACCCCATTCATTTGAATGTGACTGAGCTGCATCTAGGCCACGTGACTTTATGAACGTGATCTTACTGGCCTAGGAAGAGACTACGGCACTCACTTCAAACAAATAATTGGAAGTTGGAGCCTGACTGATCAAATTCTGATGACCTTTTCTGAAGACAGATCATCAGTATAAAACATTTGGATCTCTTAAATGCTGTCAAACAGGCAAGAAGGCCAAGTTCTGATGGCCAGGTTCTCAATAGCCAAGGCAAATAGGGATGGTGTTTCCCATTATAGGGAGGAGAGGGACAGAATGCTATTTACAGTGCCTTGCGAAAGTATTCGGCCCCCTGGAACTTTTCAACCTTTTGCCACATTTCAGGCTTCAAACAAAAAGCATATAGCATTTTAAATTTTTGGTGAAGAATCAACAAGAAGTGGGTCACAATTGTGAAGTGGAACTAAATTTATTGGATCATTTAAACTTTTTTTGTAATAATAAAACTGAAAAGTGGGGCGTGCAAAATTATTCGGCCCCCTTGCATTAATACTTTGTTGCGCCACCTTTTGCTGCGATTACAGCTGCAAGTCGCTTGGGGGATGTCTCTATCAGTTTTGCACATCTAGAGACTGAAATTCTTGCCCATTCTTCCTTGCAAAACAGCTCGAGCTCTTTGAGGTTGGATGGAGAGCGTTTGTGAACAGCAGTTTTCAGCTCTTTCCACATATTCTCAATTGGATTCAGGTCTGGACTTTGACTTGGCCATTCTAAGACCTGGATACGTTTATTTTTTAACCATTCCATTGTAGGTTTTGCTTTATGTTTGGAATCATTGTCTTGTTGGAGGATAAATCTCCGTCCTAGTCTCAGGTCTTTAGCAGACTCCAACAGGTTTTCATCCAGAATGGTCCTGTATTTGGCTCCATCCATCTTCCCATCAATTTTAACAATCTTCCCTGTCCCTGCTGATGAAAAGCAGGCCCAAACCATGATGCTGCCACCACCATGTTTGACAGTGGGGATGGTGTGTTCAGGGTGATGAGCTGTGTTGCTTTTACGCCAAACATATTGTTTTGGATTGTTTCCAAAAAGTTTGATTTTGGTTTCATCTGACCAGAGCACCTTCTTCCACATGTTTGGTGTGTCTCCCAGGTGGCTTGTGGCAAACTGTAAATGAGACTTTTTATGGATATCTTTGAGAAATGGCTTTCTTCTTGCCACTCTTCCATAAAGGCCAGATTTGTGAAGCGTTCGACTGATTGTTGACCTATGGACAGACTCTCGCACCTCAGCTGTAGATCTCTGCAGTTCATCCAGAGTGATCATGGGCCTCTTGGCTGCATCTCTGATTAGTCTTCTCCTTGTTTGAGATGAAAGTTTAGAGGGACGGCCGGGTCTTGGTAGATTTGCAGTGGTCTGATACTCCTTCCATTTCAATATGATCGCTTGCACAGTGCTCCTTGGGATGTTTAAAGCTTGGGAAATCTTTTGGTATCCAAATCCGGCTTTAAACTTCTCCACAACAGTATCATGGACCTGCCTGGTGTGTTCCTTGGTCTTCATGATGCAGAACCCTGAGACTATCACAGAGCAGGTGCATTTATACGGAGACTTGATTACACATAGGTGGATTCTATTTCTCTTCATCAGTCATTTAGGACAACATTGGATCATTCAGAGATCCTCAATGAACTTCTGGAGTGAGTTTTCTGAACTGAAAGTAAATGGGCCGAATAATTTTGCACGCCCAACTTTTCAGTTTTATTATTACAAAAAAAGTTTAAATGATCCAATAAATTTCGTTCCACTTCACAATTGTGACCCACTTGTTGTTGATTCTTCACCAAAAATGTAAAATGTTATATCTTTTTGTTTGAAGCCTGAAATGTGGCAAAAGGTTGAAAAGTTCCAGGGGGCCAAATACTTTCGCAAGGCACTGTACAAAGACACTGCAACTTAGGGATGTGCATGAGCAATTCTCCAAGATTTATTAAAATGAAGAAAACCATTCACCCTTAAAATATTCCATACCTTAGCTTCAGTGTCCATGACTCTGACTGTGATTGGACCTGTACTGATGACATCATGTTTATTGGTCCTGTGACCGCAACAGCCAATCACTGGCCTCAGCAGGCATATCAATGCATGTGGTTGGCTATTGCCTCCCGTGACCTACAAACAGGACATGGCTTCTGTAGGCCCAGCAGGAATTGGAGTGGCAAAACAGAACATTTCATAGGGAATCTGCACCTCCTGAAGATCGGTAATTTGTATGGTGATCCTCACCCCCGCTCTGTGGGTCTGCAAATTATGGAGAGCACATGATGAAGAGGACACCAGGAGCATTTTCTTCGATGCATTCCATGACCTATTTGGGGGTGCACAATGAGGGAGTGGGTTTGAGTATTGACAAATGACGTATCTGGAGTCAGCGCCAGATGTATTCTTGTATTACTGAGGTGACAAATCTCTAGTTAACAGTTTTTTTTTCCACTGCCTTCTGCACAATTTTAATACATTATGGCGGACACGTTACATTTGTAATTATTTATCTAATACATTTTAGGTAAACTTTTACCTGAGCACATTGCATGATCAGCTGATTTTAAAGGGGGATTCCCATTCCATTAATGTCCCAGATTGGCCAACCCCTATACTGTTTGTTCTTTTAAAGGGATTGTCTGATTTCAGGAGGAAAGCGGACAACTCAGGGGATTGACTTGTAATGAAGAATAGATGATTAAGTACCTGGCCGAACCTGTGCCTACTCTCCGATTGCAGGACATTTTCTTTCCAGCTGCAACTGTTATGTCACTTCAGCAACATGTGATGTCACTGCTACAGCCAATCACTGGCGTGAGAGGTGCACTGATGAGGCCAATAATTGGCTGCGGTGGTCATATGTTGACGACGTGACATCACCTCTGCAGCTGGAAGAACTGGAGTGGGATCTCAATCTTCTGAGTTGTCTGGTTTCCTCTTAAACGTGGGCAACCCTTCTAAATCTGTTTAGTTGGCTGCAGTATGTAACTCCATTCTGTCACTAAGGACTCCATGCGGTCTGAAACGTTTAGGGTACCTGCACACGTTGTGGAATACGTACGACTTTTCTGTGCGGATCCCTGTGTGGAAATACTGCAGTGTAGTATAGTACCAGCACAGTGTATGACATTAAATAAATCTCATGTACAATTTGTGGATTTTTTTCTGTGCGGAAATTAACCTGTTATATTTGGGTGTTATTTGGGCATGTCCATGTAACAGCGGCCTGAGAAGACACTCTGGTAATGTGTTCTGGCAGGGGCAGTATAGCTGGATACCACCGCACACTGTCAGATTCCCATTGACTATAATGGGATCTGATGGCTTTCCAGCATAAATACCAGCTTTAGGCCAGCTGTATTAGTCCATCTGAAAGCCATCAGATCCCATTATGGTTAATGGGGATCCGGGACGGCAGTATCCGGCTATGCCAGATACAGTAACTTGGTAGTCCCCCTACCAGAACAGACTACTGGAGTTATGTGCCAGAGATGTGAATACCCTTAGGGGCCGTTCAGATCTGCAATACCATGGATGCCGCCTGGCGTGTGTTCCGCAATTTGTCCCGTTTCAAATTCCTATTCTTGTCCACTGTTGTGGACAAGAATAGGACATGTTCTATAATTTACTGCGGCAGCCGCGGCTACCCGCTCTAATAGCAGTGAATGGGGCCGCATCTATTCCTCAATAAAACGGTCGTGTGAATGGATCCTTAGTTTGATTCCTTTAATTGTACACTATGACTTACAGACCTTGGGGCCATATTCATATCTAAAATTCTCCTTAGACGGGATGATACAGCAGGCGATTGTCAGGAAGGAAGCGTCTCTTCCCGGCAATCTCCTGCTCGTCAATGAAGGAGACCTCTGTATTTACATGCAGCGATCTCCTCCACAGTAATGCCACCACTCATCCCCATACAGAATCATTGTCTGCTGGCAGCAGAACATGTTTACACAGCACGATGTGCTGCCAGCAAACTGCAATTTTTGTGTCTGCACTCTAGTCAGCGCAGTAGTGAGCCAGCTAGAATGGAGTTGCTGTCACCTGGACAGAATCCCATAAACTGCAATAGTATCAAGAGATCAGAAGATCACATGTATAGGTCCTGTAAGGGCACTAAAATTACAGTAAAAAATGTAAAAAAAACCCCATAAATATTAACACTTCAAAACACCCCCTTTCCCTATTTTATGTATGAAGATCCAGGGCAGGGCCTGTTTTAGACAAAATGTGGCCCTGGGCAAAATTAAAAGTGGGGGCCCCATATTCTTAAGTATTGTATGAACAGACACATTTATTCACTTCCGTAAATTAAAACAAATATAGTAATGTAAAACATAGGGGGTCATTTATTAAGACCTGTGTTTTAGACGCCGGTCTTATTAAAGCCCCTGCTCTGACAGTGGATAGCCAAAATTATGTAGAGGCGCTGGCCTCCACATAACTTCGGCGCATCCTGCGCCACTTCTAAATGTAAGCCAGCTTCCTAACAGGGATTGCGGCACAACAGTTAGAAATCTGCACCTGAAGTATGTCTAATATAGTTGTATTTCAGGTTAATAAATCACCCCCACAGTTTTCATTGTTTTGAACAAATGGAATTGAAAATAAATCAAACAATAGCCTATACATAGAACCTAAAGGGGTTGCTAAATTCTGGGGGAAGGGGACGGTTGGGCAGACCTGCCAAAGGAAGCATACTTATCTGCTTAATGAGGCTGGCACCTGCTGCTCTGCTCCGGACCCTGGATGTCATCATCCATTTTGACGCTGCCTGCAGCCAGTCGCGTGCCGCAGTGATGACCTGATCCTGATCATGTGATGCAAGGGAAGACGTCGACAGGACTTTCTTTTCTGTCCTGCAAACCAGAAGGATCCGTTATGCTGTCCATAGACCTCTATTATGAAGGATCCAAATTTAATGCCTGTAAAGGTTTCTATTTTAAATTCTGTCTTACCAATTCCATTATTTTCTGTTATAACCGTGTTATAATAGAAAGCAATAACAGAATTCATAATGCTGATGTGAACCCGCCCTAAATAGAAAAGAAAATCCCACGGCGTTCCCAAAAGTTGTTCAAAAGTAGTGTTCTTTAATCACCAATGCAACGTTTCAGTCCTCTTACCAGGACTTTTCTCAAGCAGTATGTTATACTACTGGTAAGAGGACTGAAACATTGCATTGGTGATTAAAGAACACTACTTTTGAACAACTTTTGGGAGCGCCGTGGGATTTTCTTTTGTACATAGATAGATATAGACAGATAAAAAAATAAAAAAGGAAAAATAATGGCAGCAAAGGTATAAATAAAAGTAGATGCAAGCCCATGATCCGACATAGATCAGTAATAAAAAGCAAAAACATGCAGCACACTAAGAATGAAAAAGTAAAAAAGAAACCTTTTTATTTACCCATGTGGGACATGCGACATTTTGGCTCTGTACTGGAGCCTTTCTCAAGCAATAATGTGTGGTTACAAGGAAGTATATATACAACACGTGCATGTGCAATGAATGATCACTAATCAATCATCATAATAAATACAATGAATATAAAAAGTGCATAAGTGCGTAATCAGGTGAAAATTCATGATATAACATAATTCAATATTCATAAAGAATAGATAGATAGATAGATAGATAGATAGATAGATATAGATAGCTATGATATATACAGTACAGACCAAAAGTTTGGACGCACCGTCTCATTCAAAGAGTTTTCTGTATTTTATGACTATGAAAATTGTAGATTCAAACTGAAGGCATCAAAACTATGAATTAACACATGTGGAATTATATACTTAACAAAAAAGTGTGAAAC
>ONZH01001626.1:0-29820 GCA_900303285.1 Rhinella marina
ACAGCCGTGTACTACAGGTCAGACGGTGTGTATTAACACCACGTATATACAAGAGTTTTGCAGGCACGCAGAACGCACAATACAGGTGCCAAATAAAAGGCCTTTTTTTTAATATTTCTAGGTACACAGCCGTGTACTACAAGGTCAGACGGTGTGTATTAACACCACGTATATACAAGAGTTTTGCAGGCACGCAGAACGCACAATACAGGTGCCAAATAAAAGGCCTTTTTTTAAATATTTCTAGGTACACAGCCGTGTACTACCAGGTCAGACGGTGTGTATTAACACCACGTATATACAAGAGTTTTGCAGGCACGCAGAACGCACAATACAGGTGCCAAATAAAAGGCCTTTTTTTTAATATTTCTAGGTACACAGCCGTGTACTACAAGGTCAGACGGTGTGTATTAACACCACGTATATACAAGAGTTTTGCAGGCACGCAGAACGCACAATACAGGTGCCAAATAAAAGGCCTTTTTTTTAAATATTTCTAGGTACACAGCCGTGTACTACCAGGTCAGACGGTGTGTATTAACACCACGTATATACAAGAGTTTTGCAGGCACGCAGAACGCACAATACAGGTGCCAAATAAAAGGCCTTTTTTTTAATATTTCTAGGTACACAGCCGTGTACTACAAGGTCAGACGGTGTGTATTAACACCACGTATATACAAGAGTTTTGCAGGCACGCAGAACGCACAATACAGGTGCCAAATAAAAGGCCTTTTTTTAATATTTCTAGGTACACAGCCGTGTACTACAAGGTCAGACGGTGTGTATTAACACCACGTATATACAAGAGTTTGGCAGGCACGCAGAACGCACAATACAGGTGCCAAATAAAAGGCCTTTTTTTTAAATATTTCTAGGTACACAGCCGTGTACTACCAGGTCAGACGGTGTGTATTAACACCACGTATATACAAGAGTTTTGCAGGCACGCAGAACGCACAATACAGGTGCCAAATAAAAGGCCTTTTTTTTAAATATTTCTAGGTACACAGCCGTGTACTACCAGGTCAGACGGTGTGTATTAACACCACGTATATACAAGAGTTTTGCAGGCACGCAGAACGCACAATACAGGTGCCAAATAAAAGGCCTTTTTTTAATATTTCTAGGTACACAGCCGTGTACTACAAGGTCAGACGGTGTGTATTAACACCACGTATATACAAGAGTTTTGCAGGCACGCAGAACGCACAATACAGGTGCCAAATAAAAGGCCTTTTTTTTAAATATTTCTAGGTACACAGCCGTGTACTACCAGGTCAGACGGTGTGTATTAACACCCACGTATATACAAGAGTTTTGCAGGCACGCAGAACGCACAATACAGGTGCCAAATAAAAGGCCTTTTTTTAATATTTCTAGGTACACAGCCGTGTACTACCAGGTCAGACGGTGTGTATTAACACCACGTATATACAAGAGTTTTGCAGGCACGCAGAACGCACAATACAGGTGCCAAATAAAAGGCCTTTTTTTAATATTTCTAGGTACACAGCCATGTACTACAAGGTCAGACGGTGTGTATTAACACCACGTATATACAAGAGTTTTGCAGGCACGCAGGACGCACAATACAGGTGCCAAAAAAAAGGACCTTTTTTAATATTTCTAGGTACACAGCCGTGTACTACCAGGTCAGACGGTGTGTATTAACACCATGTATATACAAGAGTTTTGCAGGCACGCAGAACGCACAATACAGGTGCCAAATAAAAATCCTTTTTTTTAATATTTCTAGGTACACAGCCGTTTACTACAAGGTCAGACAGTGTGTATTAACACCACGTATATACAAGAGTTTTGCAGGCACGCAGAACGCACAATACAGGTGCCAAATAAAGGCCTTTTTTTAAATATTTCTAGGTACACAGCCGTGTACTACAAGGTCAGACGGTGTGTATTAACACCACGTATATACAAGAGTTTTGCAGGCACGCAGAACGCACAATACAGGTGCCAAATAAAAGGCCTTTTTTTTAAATATTTCTAGGTACACAGCCATGTACTACCAGGTCAGACGGTGTGTATTAACACCACGTATATACAAGAGTTTTGCAGGCACGCAGAACGCACAATACAGGTGCCAAATAAAAGGCCTTTTTTTTAATATTTCTAGGTACACAGCCGTGTACTACCAGGTCAGACGGTGTGTATTAACACCACGTATATACAAGAGTTTTGCAGGCACGCAGAACGCACAATACAGGTGCCAAATAAAAGACCTTTTTTTTAATATTTCTAGGTACACAGCCATGCACTACAAGGTCAGACGGTGTGTATTAACACCACGTATATACAAGAGTTTTGCAGGCACGCAGAACGCACAATACAGGTGCCAAATAAAAGGCCTTTTTTTTAATATTTCTAGGTACACAGCCGTGTACTACCAGGCCAGACGGTGTGTATTAACACCACGTATATACAAGAGTTTTGCAGGCACGCAGAACGCACAATACAGGTGCCAAATAAAAGGCCTTTTTTTAAATATTTCTACGTACACAGCCGTGTACTACAAGGTCAGACGGTGTGTATTAGCACCACGTATATACAAGAGTTTTGCAGGCACGCAGAACGCACAATACAGGTGCCAAATAAAAGGCCTTTTTTTTAATATTTCTAGGTACACAGCCGTGTACTACCAGGTGCCAAATAAAAGGACTTTTTTTTAAATATGTCTGATTACACAGCCGTGTACTAACAGGTCAGACGGTGGGTATTAACAGCACGTATATAAAAGAGTTTTGCAGGCACGCAGAATGCACAGTACAGGTGCCAAATAAAAGGACTTTTTTTTAAATATGTCTGATTACACAGCCGTGTACTAACAGGTCAGACGGTGGGTATTAACAGCACGTATATAAAAGAGTTTTGCAGGCACGCAGAACGCCACAATACAGGTGCCAAATAAAAGGCCTTTTTTTTAAATATGTCTGATTACACAGCCGTGTACTAACAGGTCAGACGGTGGGTATTAACAGCACGTATATGAAAGAGTTTTGCAGGCACGCAGAACGCACAATACAGGTGCCAAATAACAGGACTTTTTTTAAATATGTCTGAGTACACAGTCGTGTACTAACAGGTCAGACGGTGGGTATTTACACCTGGTATACAAAAAGGGTATTGCAGGCACACAGAACCCAGAACACTAGAGCCAAAGAAACTGTATTTAAAAAAAAAAATGTACACAGCCGTATACTGCAAGAAGATCAGATGGTGCATATACACACTAGGTATATAACAGGGTTTTGCAGCTAAAAAGAACGCAGAACTGTAGTGCCAAATATAGTTTGGTATGTAGCAGAGCACCTAATACACCACTAATGCCTCTCTCTGTTCCTACTCCAGCAGCTATCCCTGAATACAGCAGCCGTTCTCTGCAGAGTGTATATAGTAGTAAAGCTATCACTGTACTGCACTATAGTAGCCCTGATAAGGGCTTTTAATCACGCTCCTGCCTGTCCAACAGCTAAAACCTATCTCTCCCTTCTCCAGCCTCTGTCCCTGACTAAGTTCACGCAGCATATGCGAACGAGCAGGAAGACCTGAGTTTTTAATATTCGAGGTCACGTGGTTTTTCCAGCCAATCCATGTAGACGCCGTTTTCGCGCTGCCAGCGTGCTCCGCGGGCCTGTCATACCCCCCCGCATGGTGATTGGTGGAAAAAGAGCGCCAGGGAAGGTGGGAGGGGAAACGAATTCTAAGTGCGCCATCGCCGTTATACTCGATCGAAATCGAGTATGCCGAATAGCGTAGTATTCGATCGAATACCGGCTCGATCGAACACTACTCGCTCATCTCTAATAATAATACAAATATAAAATATTATGATAGAAAGTATACTAAATTGTATGTGACGCACCTCAGCACCAATGCAACACCAAAAGTTAACATGATCTAAAACTGTTTATAGATATTAGGTTTTACTCAATATTATGGTTTTAGCAAATAAAGATTATACATTGTATACAGTAATTGTCTGCCCTGGTTATGTGATGGATACAAAGGTCCAGTGCTCAGTTGAAGTTGAAGTGGTCACCTTCAATAACTGTTGGCCAAATGCTAATTCGTTTAACTCAAGAATCATCAATGCATACCAAAGCTTGTATTACAACAGGCGATTGTTGGGCCACTCATCGCTAACAAGCATACGTATAAACACTCATTAGCGATTATATGGCAGTGTAATACTGCCGCCGATTACCCAATGAACGAGCAAACACTTGTTCATCCAGAAATCCAAATCTTTTGACAGGTTTAAAAATTATCGTTTGCCGGTGGCAGATAGTAGAGTCCTTTTCCATGTCATTTGCCACTTACAAACATTTTCACCCAGTCCAAGTTCTAATTTAATGTACTAATCTCTTATCAATCACAGTATCAAACACTTTGGAGAAGTCAAGATATAACATTCAAAGACTTATCCTGGTCCAGTCTGGATCTTACCTCTTGATCCGGTGTTCTATACTTATTCTCTTCAATATATTTATTAATGATCTTGTAGTAGGCTTGCACAGTAAAATATCCATTTTTGCAGATGACACTAAACTGTGTAAAGTAATTAACACAGAAGAGGACAGTACACTGCTACAGATGGATCTGGATAGATTGGAGGCTTGGGCAGAGAAGTGGCAGATGAGGTTTAACACTGACAAATGTAAAGTTATGCACATGGAAAGGAATAATGCAAGTCACCAGTACATACTAAATGGTAAAACACTGGGTAACACTGACATGGAAAAGGACTTAGGAATTTTAGCAAACAGCAAACTAAGGGCTCATGCACACAACGCAAGAGCACTGACATTGGGGCCGCCGCATGCGGATCGCGGACCCATTCATTTGAATGGGGTCCGCGATCCGCATCTGACGGTCTGCACCACAAAAAAGTAGTGCTTGCGCTACTTTTTTTGTGGTGCGGAGGCACAGCAAGAAACACCATCCGTGGAGTTACGATCCGTGCCTCCGCTCCACATCTCCCGGATTCCGGACCCATTGAAGTGAATGGGTCCGCGATCCTTGATGGGGGCTGCACAGGGCCGATGCCTATGTATTGCGGATCCAGCGTATGCGGGCCGCAAAATGGGCACGGGCCGGCACCGGACGTGTGCATGAGCCCTAAGTTGTAGAAACCAGTGTCAGGCAGATGCTGCCTAAGCCAATAAGATGATGGGTTGCATCAAAAGGGATATAGATGCCCGTGATGAGAACATAAGTCCTGTCACACTACAAATCAGTAGTCAAACATCACATGGAGTACTGTGTACAGTTCTAGGCTCCTGTGAACAAGGCAGACTTAACTGAGCTGGAGAGGGTTCAGAGGAGAGCAACTAAAGTAATAACTGGAATGGGTGGACTACAGTGCCCAGAAAGATTATCAAAATTAGGTTATTCACTTTAGAAAAAGACGACTAAGGGGAGATCTAAAAACTAATCAAAATACTAAAAGGCTCTAAGGTAATTATATGTGCAGGGCACCTTAGTCTCAAGAATCAAATATTAGGGGTGCTCACTACTGACTAATATCATAAAATATAACTTTTAATGATAAATAGCTTAAAAAAGGAGAATAGCCCTTATGATAACACGATAACAAACAAAGAAAAATAGAATGATATATGCAGAAGGAAAAAAGTAGATGAAACCACTTTGTCCTACCACATCACCCGAGGTTCCAATTGTTCATCAAATGTCCGTCGTTAGAGAGGAAATTTCGCAATGGCATTGGAGATAGTAATGCCTAGTAATGCCCTAGAGGGGTGCTAGCGCTGGCCCTAAAGACCTAACCATGGAGCACCCGCTCTGACAAGGGCGACCCCGTACGGAACCTGTCCCTTGAATAGGAATGCCCTAGATAGCCCTAAACTGCTAATTCCCTATATACATGTTTCATTCAAATTCTGAAACTCCTCAGGGGACTCTAAAAGCAGTTGGACAATTACTATGAATACAGTCAGAGTGCTTAAATTGCTTAGGGCAACAATAAATATACTTAGGATGGAGGCAGTATATGACAGAAAATGGAGCAGTGAACTGATAAAGTCACACTCTAGTGCAGCAGGCCTATCTGATAGCGTGCCTGCAGGCAGGTGCAGCCAAGTGAAGCGTCAGGCCCGCCTTCATTTAAGCACATGGTCGACTGAAAACAAGGCCTGGAACATGATCACGTGACGCTGAAGACATATGATGATGTCAGCGCGCCTCAGATGGTAATTCAATCATGTGATTCCATTGCCAAGCAGCCGGGACGCTTGCTTGGCACGGATCGAAGGCGAGGTTCCCAAGTGTGGGACCGCGCTATGTTTGCTAATGGGCATTAGTGGCAGAAAACATCTATAGATGTGAGTCCTTGAATGACTACTCTGAGCATTAAAGTAATGGATATAGACAAAATAGAGGCTAGACGCCCCTAAAGATTAATAGGGCAACAATAGTTCACAGAAAAAAACGATCCTACCACTAACAATGATAAAGTGAGGTACATAATTGTTAGTGGCTTCAAAATATACAAATATAGAAAAGAGGGAGGGGCAGGATACCTGGAGGATCAATGGAGGGGAGCGGGGAAGGGGAACCAGAACTCAAATTGTATTCAGATATGCTAATTAAGGGCTAGGTGGCTGAATATTGAGCAACTAAATAAAGCAGCTATAATTTAGTTGCTCGTTGAGACCGAACGGATATACTGTATTCAGATGGAATATCCAGCGTGCTTCACACTGCAACAACAATCGGTCCCAGTTACCACCTCTAAATGGAGACTTAACAACTTCGATACCCATGACTTTTATACTCCTGGGGTTGCCTTGATGGTATTCGTGTACATGGCGGGAGACCACAGTATCACATTGATTTTCTATATCTTCCAAATGTTCCCCTATACAGCGACGTAGTTCGCGCTTCGTTTTTCCTATATACTCTTTGGAACAGTCACACATAATTTTGTAGATAGCCCCACGAGTCCTGCAGTTGACAAAGTTCTGGATATCGAAAGTACTTTTCAAATTGTTACTGTAAAACGACTTGCTAGTTTGTACCACCTTCATGCCACACAGCCACTGCACCGAAATCAACCTTTCGGTTCACGATCTAACCACGTGCCTCCTCTAGGGGGTGGTGGGGTGTAGTGGCTGTGTACCAGGAGGTCTCTAAGGCTATTACCCTTCCTGAAGGCTACCTGCAGGTAATCGTGGATGATAGTTTTTTTATATGGGTCCATCAATAAGATGGGCCAGTGTTTTTTCAGGACTTTCCTGGCTTGATTAGTGGCCCCGTCGAATGTAGTAATCAGACGGATTTTTCTGGCTTCATTGATGTTGACCTTAGGTACCAATAATTCTGTACGGTCCTTGACTAAGGCTGTCTGAAAAGCCGTTTTCAATGTGTAATCAGGATAGCCCCTAGATAAAAATCTCATTCTCAGGTCATTCGCTTGTAACAAAAACTCCTTTTTATCGGAGCAGTTACGGCATAGCCACAAATATTGGCCCCGTGGAATTCCCTTTTTTACGGAATAGGGGTGACTGCTATCCAAATGAAGAACCAAATTGGTGGAGGTCAGTTTCCAAAAGATGGTAGTGAACAGCTCCCCATTGTCTTTTCTTGAGATGCGAACATCTAGAAAAGGAAGGGTATGTATATCAGATTCGTGAGTGAATCTAAGGCCAATGGGATTGGTATTAAGGTCCTTAACGAAGGTGGCAAAAGCAGTTTGGGTATCATTCCAGATAATAAAGATAGGAAAATACATACAATGCAACGGCACACTGCTAACCAGATAAAGCACAAAATGCCATAGCGACATGAAGTATTCTGGAGCTAATGCTATGCTTGTTTAGTAAATTAGAGATTCTTGGCAAATATATTTTGTACAAAATTATCTGGGCCCATCCACCAAATCATCAAGGTGATCTCTGTAGAACGGGAACCTAACACTATTTCCTACTTGTTATGTGCCAACCTTGGCTTCCGTATAATCAGGGGGTGTTTGGTTCCACATGCATGCTGGGTCCCTTCTGCCTTTTGCCATTTATGGTGCTTCAAAGGCCTCCACTAATACAGGGATGCAGGTACCAAACATACATGCCGAGTCCACTCGGCTTTATAGTTACACTAATTAAAATCAGCCTATGGGGCATTTTGTACAAAATATATTTGCCAAGAATCTCTAATTTACTAAACAAGCATAGCATTAGCTCCAGAATACTTCATATCTCTATGGCATTTTGTGCTTTATCTGGTTAGCAGTGTGCCGTTGCATTGTATGTATTTTCCTTTCCTTGTGCATTTAGCCATAGCAACGTGCACCTGCGCACTGGGATGTGCTGACTGAAATTCCCCTTTTTTTCTTTGTAAGTTTGTACTGGAGGTGTGGCTACTCCATTTGGTCATGCACTTCTGACTAGCCCCGTCTGCCCCATAGGCTGATTTTAATTAGTGTAACTATAAAGCCGAGTGGACTCGGCATCCCTGTATTAGTAGAGGCCTTTGAAGCACCATAAATGGCAAAAGGCATCCTACACCAGAGACAATGGGCCTCCCCTTCAATGGGCTCATGCTCTCATGTAATTTGGGCGGACTATAGAACGTTGCCAAAACAGGATGCTTAGGATAAAGGAAGTCAAACTCTAACTGTGAGATGAGTCTTTTTGTTTTGGCATCGATTAAAATATCTCTGAGCTCAATCATGTATATATCAAGGGTCAGTACAGAGATCTCTCCCATCATCTATTTATCCCCAGGACTTTGACTGAGACAAGGGGACTATTTAAGAAAAGATGATTGACCTCAGGGAGATCAACCATCATCACCACAGAGACACCATCACGAGTCTCAACGTTGGTGAATCTAAAACAAGGCTCCCTGTGAAAAGCAATATGCAAATCAAACCAACATTGAGACTCGTGATGGTGTCTCTGTGGTGATGATGATTGATCTCCCTGAGGTCAATCATCTTTTCTTAAATAATCTTTTACTAGGTATTACTCCCACTAGCCAGATTCCTACTCCACACTGATGAGGGGCAAATACCCTGAAACAGCTGTCTGTGGATGGATACCATGCTTTGGCATAGGTGGTTTCATTTTGGAGACTGCCCTTCCCTTGGTTGTTCCTTCCCGGTCAAAGGCCTGGCTAGTTTGACCGTCGTTGAGACACGTGACGATGTTTCCGTGGTTTTCTTTTGATTTGCAGATTGTTTTTCCCAGGGAGCCTTATTTTAGATTCACCAACGTTGAGACTCGTGATGGTGTCTCTGTGGTGATGATGATTGATCTCCCTGAGGTCAATCATCTTTTCTTAAATAATCTTTTACTAGGTATTACTCCCACTAGCCAGATTCCTACTCCACACTGATGAGGGGCAAATACCCCGAAACAGTTGTCTGTGGATGGATACCATGCTTTGGCATAGGTGGTTTACGTTTGGAGACTGCCCTTCCCTTGGTTGTTCCTTCCCGGTGAACCGCCTGGCTAGTTTGACCGCCGTTGAGACACGTGATGGTGTCTCTGTGGTTTTCTTTTGATTTGCATGAGACAAGGGGACATCCTCTGCGTCTGGAGGAAAGAAGGTTTGTACATAAACATAGAAGAGGATTCTTTACGGTAAGAGCAGTGAGACTATGGAACTCTCTGCCTTAGGAAGTGGTGATGGTAAGTTCCCTAAAAGAGTTCAAGAGGGGCCTGGATTTATTTGTGGAGGGTAGCAATATTACAGACTATAGTTACTACAGATGGGTCGTGGATCCAGGGAGTTATTCTGATTGCCTGTTTGGAGTTGGGAAAGAATTGTATTTCCTCTAAAGTGTGAAAAATTGGCTTCTACCTCAGAGGTGTTTTTTTCCCTCTGGATCAACTTACTGAACTAGAAGAACAGATGTCTTTTTTCAGCCTTATAAACTATGTTACTATGTTACTCCAGGATAGCATCTCTTAGAAAATCTTCAAACAGTTTACCTACAACAGATATTTAACTCTTTTTAAATATTGGCACTAGAGATGAGCGAATCATCCAAAATTTGCGTACTATTGACTCGCAATTGCGTCAAACGCACAAGGCTAGGCTGCGGTGTACAGTCTTTAGAAGCAGTCCATATGAGGTACAAAAGTAAGGTGCTAGCTACCAGGCTAAATGGATAATTTACTAAAAAACACTATACAATAAGTGCATAATAGGACACATTGCAGTACCTGAAAAAGAATGCACCCAATGGGCTAAAGTGATTGAACGTTTCTGAACCAGTAAAAACATCATTGCTAAAATACAGCAAAGACAATTATGCAAACATTTTAGTGCAATTTCACATTTGCAAGCATAAAAGGCTCAGATATACATTTGAGTCTCTCCTCGTGGCTCCTTGGAGTGATAAAACACTGGAACACAGTCCAAAATTCAATTGTAATCCACATGAGGTAATTTGTAATCCAAACAGGTAACGTGTAATCCACATGGATAATATAAAATAGCAGCAAATAGAGAACCCTCTTTGCAAAGGGGGCTCCCAAGTAACCCGAGAAGGGGGGGGGGGGAATAAGCATGTTTAGGCGTAACTGGGAATTTTCTGCAGAATGGGGGGGAGTCCAGACAAGCCATGTCCATCTGGGTGAGAGTCAAACAGGGGGCAATACAAACTAATCAAAACAAGTGCCAACTAGATCTCACCCATCAGGAGCAGTCCATGGTGTGGCTCCCATAGGTCCTCCTGAGGTGTCCTTTAAATCAGTCAGTAGAAAGATTCCTCAGATGAGGCACCTGAAGTCCTCTTCGCTTGAGCTACAGCTGAATGAGTTCAGAGGACGCTCCTGCCTCCTGTAGGCCAAGCTCGCTGCCGTGGTGGAACTCCACTGCCCTCTTCTTCCAGAAGTCGGACTTGACCGGGTCCGGGTGGTGGTCACGCTGGTGAGCGCTGCAGCCACTTGCGCCTTTACTTTTCCAGATTCTCCTGCCGGGACAGCAGGGGTAAGGACATCTGGCTGCAGCGGTTGAGGCACGGTTGCACCCAGGGAAGAAGCCCCAGCTCCCCTGGCTGCTGCTGGCTTCATCTTCAAGGTTAGTTGGTACTGGTGGATCATGTGGACTGCAATGTAAACAATGAAGTCGTCAGCTGACCCAGCTGAAAAGACTGCGATGATGGTGGCACTGGCAGTCCAGGGATTAGAGGCTCCAGCCGTGGCTTCTCCCTGAAACAGAGGGTGCCATCTGGTAACTCTTGTAGGCAGCGCACCGGTACTTCCCCTGGTGGTTCCTCCGGCCAAACTTTAGGTGGTGATGCAGGTACCAGGGGCTTTGATAATAACGTTACCCCGGTAGCAAAGGGGCCTTTCAGGGATGCCATGGGGGTGTATTCCACCTGATCACCCACGTACAGGCTGTGAAAGGGTTGGGGCAGGTATGACCGTTTCACTGACTTGCGGCCCACGAAGTACTCCTTGCCGTCCTCGTCATCAGACAGGAATCCAGAGCCTCGCTCCACAGAAAACCACAGGACGGTTCCCTTTCGAGGCTCCCAGTGTAGGGTCTCCTGGCCTTGGATGGTCCAGTACTTGGATGACCCAGTCCTCCACTGCATTCTTATAGTCCCATAGGGTCTGGGCATGGGCCGTCACCGATGCTGGCACAATCAGGTTCTGCCAAATGGAAGATGTTGTTCTCCTCCTGGGCAGTGGAGTGGACGCTCCAGCCGCAGCAGCCGGCATGGCGAATATGGAGTCAGGAGCTGGTGATGAGACTCTCTTGCACAGTTGTGCCGCTGTGATCTCTGGAGTGGGTGGTGGTTCGGGGTACTCGTCCCCAAAGACCATCTCTCCCCACTTGGGTCACAGTTCTTTCGCCATGCTGTTTGCTGTGGACTGACTCTGGATCTTGTTCAACACTGGCTTGAACTGGAGAGGAGGGCGGAGTAATGAGGGAGGAGTCTTAAGTACCAGGCTGGTTTTTCCCGCTTCTGAGGGGGTGTATCTTCACTTTCCCGCTCTAGAAGGGGACGTATCATCATTTTCCCACTTTGGGGGGCCAGGGGAGGGGGCAAGAAGAATGCGTGCATTGCGTATGTTGAGTACGTAGTGTAAGTAGCGTTAGCATACAAATTTTTAAGAACATTTACGAATAATACAAAGCGAATCTGACAAAATCCGGATTCGCTTCGGAGTAGGAAAAATGGAGGATTCGATACGAATCTACGAAGCTGCAAATAGATTCGCTCATCTCTTATTGGCACCAATAAAAATAAGTCCTTAAAAATAAAAAAAATAAGGGTCTGTTACTTAAGTACTTAATTCTCTTAGGATGTGAGGTGCCATTTGGACCTAGTGATTTGTCTATTTGAATCTTTTTAAAATGCCGCTGCACTTAACATTTAATTTTCCTCTGTGAATACAGCGGAGAAAAAAATGCATTCACTTTCTCTTCATCGCACTCTACAACTGTTCCCTCATCATTCCTGAAGCTGGCTTACATTTAGACCAGAATTGGACCAGCGCCTCTACATAACTTTGGCAGATCCACCGCCAGCGCAGGGGCTTATTAAGACCAGCATTTAAAACGCCGGTATAAATAAGTTACCCTCTCTGTCTCCAACTTGGCAGCCTTTATCTGTTTTTAATGTATTGTATTTTTTTTCTTATAATTTTTTAGCACTTCTTCACTACTTTCCAGTTTTAGTGATTTAAACACTTTCTTTCTATTTATTGCCCCTTTGCATTTCTGTTTATCCACATTATTTTTTTTTTCTGTTTCTAAACCTTTTATTCCCATACGTCATGAAGTATGTGTCCCAGTTAGCCAAGCTAATGGCTTCTATAAGCTGATCAAATTTTGCTTTCATGAAGAATAGTGGTTTCTTTTGTTCCTCCCTGACAAAACACCCTATTAAATGATAATTGGAAGTTTATTAAATTATGGTCACTATTTTCCATTGCTCCCCAACATGCACCTTTGTTGTTCTGTCAGGTATATAGGTTAATATTTAGTCAAGTATGGCTTTCCCTCTAGTAGGATCTTCTATCAGTTGAGAAAGGTAATTATAAATAATTAATCTAGTTTATCTAGGATTCCCATGATTACAGTTTGCTGTGCAAGGATTCCCACTTGGTAAAACCGATAATTCTTTTTTTAATCCTTGTATAAAAAATTAGAGCAGAACAGCAAAACATGACACCTACCACAGGACAGCCTACATGTTTTGTGTCCATAATCGTGGCTAAACAGGCATTTTGACATGCTAGGATTTACACCATAGCAGCAAGTCTAGCTTATTAATAATCATTATATATAGCCGGTACTATTGAAAAACAATGTAATATAACACACTGCATTCTTTAACACCTTAAGAACCTTGACATTTTTCACCTTAAGGACAAGGCCTTTTTTTGGAAACTTGACATGTGTCATCTTATGTGGTAATAACTTCAAAATGCTTTTACATATCCAAGCAATTCTGAGATTGTTTTCCTGCGACACATTGTACTTCATGATACTGAAATATTTTTATCAATATAATTCATCTTTATTTATTTAAAAAAATCCAAAATGTAAAAAAAATTTTAAAAAATCTAAAATTTGGAAAAATTAGCAGTTTTCAAAATTTGAATGTATCTGCTTTTAAAGCAGATAGTGATACATCATAAAAGAGTTATTACTTTACATTTCCAATATTTCCACTTTCATGTTTGCATTATTTTGTAAATGTAATTTTATTTGTTAAGGTCTTATAAGGCTTAGAATTTAAGAAGCAAATTTTTAAGAAATTTCCAAAACCCACTTTTTTAAGGACCTCTTCAATTTTAAAGTCACTTTGTGGGGGCTTACATACTGGAAACCACCCATAAATGACCCCATTGTAGAAACTACACCCCTCAAATTATTCAAAATTGATTTTGCAAACTTTGTTAACCCTTTAGGTGTTCCATAATAATTAAAGGAAAAAGGAGATTCCATTTTTAAATTTCATTTTTTTGGCAGATTTTCCATTTTAATTCATTTTTTTTCCTGAAACACATCAATGGTTAACAACAAAATAAAACTCAATATCTATTTCCCCGATTCTGCAGTTTACAGAAACACTTCATGTGTGGTCGTAAACTGCTGTACAGGCACACGGCAGGGAACAGAAGAAAAGTAGCGGCATATGGATTTTGGAGGGCAGATTTTACTAGGATAATTTTAAGCCATATTTATGCCATATGACATTTAAAGAACCCCTGATGCACCCCTAGAGTAGAAACTCCAAAAAAGTGACCCCATTTTGGAAATTATAGGATAAGGTGATACTTTTATTGGTACTATTTTGTGGCATATATGACTTTTGATTAGTCTATATTATGCTTTTTGTGAGGCAAGGTAACCAAAAAATGTCTGCGCTGGCACAGTTTTTATTTTTTGTTGTTTTTATGGTGTTCACCTGACAGGTTAGATCATGTGCTATTTTTATAAAGCAGGTTGTTATGGACAAGAAAATACCAAATTTGTCAACTTTTATTTTTCATTTGTTTCAGTTTTACATAATAAAGCATTTTTTAAATAAATCATGTTTTTGTGTCTCCTTTTTCTGAAAGTCATATTATTATTTTTTTCAGCCAATTATTTTATATAAGGGCTGAGCTTTTGATGACGGTTTGATTGGTACTATTTTGGAATACATACTACTTTTTGATCTTTTGGAATTACACTTTTTGTGATGTATGGTAACAAAAAATGTATTTTTTGGCACGGTTTTTATTTTATTTTTTTACGGTGTTCACCAGATGGGTTAGCTCATGTGATATTTTTATAGAGCAGGTTGTTACGGACGTGGCGATACCTAATATGTCTGTTTTTTTATATATATTTTGGTGTTAAACAATAAAAGCATTTTTTAAACAAAAAAATGATTTTTAGTATCAGATCATAAGAACATTTCTGTGCATGTAGTAAAACCTTTAATACAGTGCCTTGCGAAAGTATTTGGCCCCCTGGAACTTTTCAACCTTTTGCCACATTTCAGGCTTCAAACAAAAAGATATAACATTTTAAGTTTTTGGTGAAGAATCAACAACAAGTGGGCCACAATTGTGAAGTGGAACGAAATTTATTGGATCATTTTTTTCAGCCAATTATTTTATATAAGGGCTGAGCTTTTGCGGCATGTGATGACGGTTTGATTGGTACTATTTTGGAATACATACTACTTTTTGATCTTTTGGAATTACACTTTTTGTGATGTATGGTAACAAAAAATGTATTTTTTGGCACGGTTTTTATTTTATTTTATTTTTACGGTGTTCACCAGATGGGTTAGCTCATGTGATATTTTTATAGAGCAGGTTGTTACGGACGTGGCGATACCTAATATATCTGTTTTTTTAAATATATTTTGGTGTTAAACAATAAAAGCATTTTTTAAACAAAAAAATGATGTTTTAGTATCTCCTTTTTCTGAAAGTCATATCTTTTTATTTTTTGGGCGATTGTCTTAGTTAGGGTCTCATTTTTTGCAGGATGAGATGACTATTTGATTATTTTTATTTTTGGGTACATATGACTTTTTGATCACTTTTGATTACACTTTTTTGTGATGAAAGGTGGCAAAAATGGCTTTTTTTGCGTTTTTATTCTTTTTTTATTGAAACTATTTTTTTTATTGTTAAAAACACTTTTTTCACTTTTTTAGTTTTTACTTATGTCCCACTATGGGACTTCAACATTACAGGGTCTGATCCCTGTTTCAATGAAGCACAATACATCTTTATAGTACTGTATATACTATCAGTGTATTACACACTATAATACACTGGTCAGCGCTGAGCGCGGCATATGAGGGGTTAATCCACCGGCATCAGCATGATCACCAATGCTGGTGGATGCAGCAGGGATCTGGCTGTTACAGCCAGATTCATGCTGCTGATCACGGCACCGCACATGGGGGAACAGAAGGACCGCAGGGCGAGAATGCTCATCCTAGGGCACAAAGTACCGGCCATTTAGGACGAGCATTCTCATCCTGGGTCCTTAAGGGTTAAGCGGTAAGCATTGCTGCCATGATTTAATAAACAAAACCTCCAAACCTGTTAAAAATACATATTTTTGAATAAATAGATTACAAAATTATAACCACAATCACGTAAATCATGCTAAATATCTTATTGTGCATGCTATACAAATAGCATGAGTCACAAACATGTTATTTTAATAAAAAGGTAACTGTCTTCAATTATTGCTAGGAACCTGTTTCCTTTATGAGGGGTACAGATTTCAGTTTCCCAGTCTATATCTGGGTAGTTGAAGTCCCCCATAATAATGACCTCATTATGATTTGCCGCCTTATCTATTTCCCTTAGGGCTCATGCACATGCCCGTATGTATTTAGCGGTCCGAAAAAAAAAGGGATACACAAAAAATACCGATGATGTCTGTGTGCATTTCGTATTTTGTGGAACGGAACAGCTGGCCCTTAATAGAACAGTATTATCCTTGTCCGTAATGCGGACAATAATAGGACATGTTCTGTTTTTATTGCGGACCAGAAATACAGACATATGGAAATGGAATGCACACAGAGTAAATTTGTTTTTTTTGTGGACCCATTGAAATGAATGGTTCCATATACGGTTCACAAAAAAACTCGAATGGACAAGGAAAGAAAATAAGTTTGTGAGCATGAGCACTTAGTTGTAGATTTTCTGCAGACTCTACTGGGCAAGTGTGCCTATGTGCATGGTTCATGGTCCCGGCCACCAGAGGGGCTGATGCTTTTTCCCGACCAACACTGATGGATTGCAGGGTGGTTGTAACCATAGAAACGATTAGTGTATAATGAGATGGAAAAATGAATCAAGCCAGCAAAGGAGGCAATATGGATAATCACAATACATTAGTAAGTGCCTTCTAGTAACTTTCTCTACATAATAAATGCAATTTGCTGAATTGAGACAACCCCTTTAAGTTATTGTAAGTACTATAGATCATAAGAACATTTCTGTGCATGTAGTAAAACCTTTAATACAGTGCCTTGAGAAAGTATTTGGCCCCCTGGAACTTTTCAACCTTTTGCCACATTTCAGGCTTCAAACAAAAAGATATAACATTTTAAATTTTTGGTGAAGAATCAACAACAAGTGGGCCACAATTGTAAAGTGGAACGAAATTTATTGGTCATTTAAACTGTAATAATAAAACTGAAAAGTGGGACATGCAAAATTATTCGTCCCCCTTGCATTAATACTTTGTTGCGCCACCTTTTGCTGCGATTACAGCTGCAAGTCACTTGGGGTATGTCTCTATCAGTTTTGCACATCTAGAGACTGAAATTCTTGCCCATTCTTCCTTGCAAAACAGCTCGAGCTCTTTGAGGTTGGATGGAGAGCGTTTGTGAAAAGCAGTTTTCAACTCTTTCCACATATTCTCAATTGGATTCAGGTCTGGACTTTGACTTGGCCATTCTAAGACTTGGATACGTTTATTTTTTAACCATTCTATTGTAGATTTTGCTTTATGTTTGGGATCATTGTCTTGTTGGAAGATAAATCTCTGCCCTAGTCTCAGGTCTTTTGCAGACTCCAACAGGTTTTTATCCAGAATGGTCCTGTATTTGGCTCCATCCATCTTCCCATCAATTTTAACCATCTTTCCTGTCCCTGCTGATGAAAAGCAGGCCCAAACCATGATGCTGCCACCACCATGTTTGACAGTGGGGATTGGTGTGTTCAGGGTGATGAGCTGTGTTGCTTTTACGCCAAACATATCGTTTTGCATTGTTTCCAAAAAGTTTGATTTTGGTTTCATCTGACCAGAGCACCTTCTTCCACATGTTTGGTGTGTCTCCCAGGTGGCTTGTGGCAAACTGTAAATGAGACTTTTTATGGATATCTTTGAGAAATGGCTTTCTTATTGCCTCTCTTCCATAAAGGCCAGATTTGTGAAGTGTTCGACTGATTGTTGTACTATGGACAGACTCTCCCACCTCAGCTGTAGATCTCTGCAGTTCATCCAGAGTGATCATGGGCCTCTTGGCTGCATCTCTGATCAGTCTTCTCATTGTTTGAGATGAAAGTTTAGAGGGATGGCCGGGTCTTGGTAGATTTGCAGTGGTCTGATACTCCTTCCATTTCAATATGATCGCTTGCACAGTGCTCCTTGGGATGTTTAAAGCTTGGGAAATCTTTTGGTATCCAAATCCAGCTTTAAACTTCTCCAAAACAGTATCACGGACCTGCCTGGTGTGTTCCTTGGTCTTCATGATGCTCTCTGTGCTTTAAACAGAACCCTGAGACTATCACAGAGCAGGTGCATTTATACGGAGACTTGATTACACACAGGTGGATTCTATTTATCTTCATCAATCATTTAGGACAACATTGGATCATTCAGAGATCCTCAATGAACTTCTGGAGTGAGTTTTCTGAACTGAAAGTAAATGGGCCGAATAATTTTGCCCGCCCAACTTTTCAGTTTTATTATTAGAAAAAAAGTTTAAATGATCCAATAAATTTCGTTCCACTTCACAATTGTGACCCACTTGTTGTTGGTTCTTCACCAAAAATTTAAAATGTTATATCTTTTTGTTTGAAGCCTGAAATGTGGCAAAAGGATGAAAAGTTCCAGGGGGCCGAATACTTTCTCAAGGCACTGTACATCCGGTATAGTGATTCTTCTTATCCTAGTTTTATGTTCTTTAAATGTATAAGCTCATGTTAAAGGGGCATAAGCACATAGATTCTTATCTTTGAAGAAGAAAGTATGTTGGTATTAACACAGCAAGTTTCTTATCGGTATGGTATATGACATAAGGTATATGATGGTTTTACTTTGTTTGTTAGGCTCATTGATCATCAATGTTTTTTTCTCAAAGATAATGTAAAGTTATTAGAAGATTTCTGTCGTGTAATGTGAGACATAGCAGGTGGAAGACATCTTATTCCCTTACCAAACCTCACTGAGAGGTTTGTTTCATTCAAAGATCATTTTAAATGAGGAAATTAATTTCACAGTAAACAAGAAAATGACACCACAGAAAAACTGGGATTTCTGGGTAATAGCGGTCTAAATAGATAAAAGATGTAGATAAAGGCAAACATGACAATTAAGAGATAATAAGAGAACCAAATATGGAATAAATTACATAGCAACTAAATATATGTTGGCATTTTTCTGTTTTTTTTTTTCATATTGTAAAGGAAATTAATAAATTGGATCATTCAATACCAGAATATACAACCCCTTAGAGTGGCACTGTTTCAGGAAAAACAAAGAAAGCATCACTCATCCACTCATCAACGCTTCCCTGTAGTGCTATGACATGAATACAAGTGTTGCTAGGAATATGAGTGAATATTAGTTTTTGGGAAGATAGGTGTATGGTGTTTGATGATGACTAGAGGTGACTGAAGTTATCAAAAATTTGATATGGCTGCTTATCGGATTTCCACAAAGAAATTTGTTATGAAGTACTTTATCACGAATCTCATTGCATTGTTCATGGCAGGTGCAATGACAGAGAACGATGATCATGCCGCTCCTCATCATTGAACCACTCAGATGGTGTGTTCATTGCGGATCACGGCATCTGACATTAAAATTGAGGTCTTTCAGGAGTTAATCAGGGTTTTAAAAAAAACATAGTCACCTTATTAATTTGCTCACGGAGAGGCTGTTGCAGCAATCTTAATTGAAGAAACCTTGCTGAGGCTGGTGACTCGGATGAACTTATCCTCCGCAGTAGAGGTGACTCTTGGTCTTCCTTTCCTGGGGCGGTCCTCATGTGAGCCAGTTTCTTTGTAGCGATTGATGGTTTTTGCGACTGCATTTGGGTCCACTTTCAAAGTTTTCCCAATTTTTCGGACTGACTGACCTTCATTTCTTAAAGTAATGATGGCCACTCGTTTTTCTTTACTTAGCTGCTTTTTTCTTGCCATAATACAAATTCTAACAGTCTATTCAGTAGGACTATCAGCTGTGCATCCACCTGACTTCTGCCCAACACAACTCATGGTCCCAACCCCATTTATAAGGCAAGAAATCCCACTTATTAAACCAGACAGGGCACACCTGTGAAGTGAAAACCATTTCAGGTGACTACCTCTTGAAGCTCATCAAGAGAATGCCAACAGTGTGCAAAGCAGTAATCAAAGCAAAAGGTGGCTACTTTGAAGAACCTAGAATATAAGACATATTTTCAGTTGTTTCACACTGTTTTGTTAAGTATATAATTCCACATGTGTTAATTCATAGTTTTGATGCCTTCAGTGTGAATCTACAATTTTCATAGTCATGAAAATACAGAAAACTCTTTGAATGAGAAGGTGTGTCCAAACTTTTGGTCTGTACTGTACATACAATCTGCTCTTTAAAAATATCACATGATGTCAGAACAGCCCGTTCTTGGTCACCTCACCTTGCTTAAAAACATAATATCAAGTAATCAAAAAATCTTATGTACCCCAAAATCTAATAAGTGAAAATGCACCACATCCCTCAAAAAAGGGGCCCCCACATAAGACCATTGGCAGAATACTAAAACAAATATGGCTTTGGTGACACAAAAACATATTTTTTTAATGCCTTAATTGTGTAAAAGTAAATAAAATTGGTAACCCTGTAATCATTTTTCATGCACATTGGTCCCAGCAATAAAATAAATGAAAAAAAAGCAATGGCAAAATTGCTGCCTTTTTTTATCCTGCTTCTCAAAACCAAAAATAAAAAGTGATCAAAAAGTCTTATGTATCCCAAAATAGAACCAATGATAATGGCAACTCATCCCACAAAAAATAAGCTTTTACACATCTTATGTATAACGTGAACATGCTGCAACAGCCAAAAGGTGCTCTTTCCCTTCTGAACCATGCAGCGTACCCAAACATCAGCTTATGCCTGCATTTATGGCATTTCAGTACCCAGTAGAACCTGTCTAACAACTTAAGGGGCAAGCACTCCAAAAGTCAAATGCGCTCATTCCCTTCACAGCAAAAGCGGATTTTATACTGCTTATCTAAATGGGATCTTAATGTGTTATAGAGGGATATTTTTAGGTTAATGGTCTTACAATATTTGTATCACTATTGCCTGTTTTATTCTGGACTCCATCTAAGAACTGACCAACATTACATAATGTTGTATGCTTGTTATGCCAACTCTTTGACGGCAAAGTCAATGTGGTGGTATTTTTCTTAATTTAATTTAAGATGTTTCCCTTAGGATTTATAAAATGTTCCTAAGTGGCTGTTCATGCAAATGTTCACTGCTCACAAACAGCTATTGGATACATTTATTGCTACTGTCCTAAAGTTAGACAGTATTAAACTAGACATGACAAGCAGAAACAGCCCCAACCTTATCCAAGTGGTGCATGCTGTATGATGAATATAGTAGAAACACATCTCTTTCTTATGCTCGCGACTGGCATATTAGATCAAGCTTAGCTATTAGTGCATGACATTAATAAATCTGGTGCACTTTATGACTCCTTTTAGCCATGTCAAAACAGTCTTATGAGGTGTAAACATTGTCTAAAACACATAATAAATTTGGTGAATTGCATGTTTGAAACTTTTTCTACACGATGGGCTGCACATTGTGCATGCCATATTAATTGTTAGACACTTATTGTCTCTATTGTATACAGTATTTTAATTTCTTGTTCATGGGTGGCTTTAACCCTTAGACTCCCAGCGCCGTACATGTACGGCACAAAAATCACTGCCGCAAGTCCCAGCGCCGTACATGTACGGTGCTCTGATCGGGCGGGCGCAGGAGCTGCGCCCGCCCGATCAGCGGCGGGGGTCCAGCTGTGCCGAGGTGCCGGACCCCTGCTGAATGCGCCAGCATTGGTGAAAACACCGATGCCGGTGCATTAACCCTTCATGTGCTGCGGTCAGCGCTGACCGCGGCACATGTGGTTTGCACATGTGGTTAAGGGAATCAGGATGGCGAGCGGGGGGGCCATCGGGTCCCCGCGCTGCTGTGACGGGGACCCGATGGCTCGGATAGCAGCCCGATGCCTTCCTTAGGCATCGTGGCTGCTATCCCTGCGTGCCTGTGCGATCCAGCCCCCTGGATCGCACAGGAAGCAGGCTGTAAGTGTACACTGAGTAATACACTTACAGCCAATGCATTACAATACAAAAGTATTGTGATGCATTGTAAAGGGGATCAGACCCCCAAAAGTTAAATAAAGTGGAAAAAAAAGTAAAAAAATAAAGTTTCCTAAAAAATAATAATAAAAGTTTCAAGTAAAAAAAAAAGCCATTTTCCCAAAATAAAAGTTAAAAAAAATTGTAAAAAAAAGGTAAAAAAAGAAAGATAAACATATTAGGTATTGCCGCGTCCGTATCGACCGGCTCTATAAAAATATCATGTCATCCACCCTGCCAGGTGAATGCAGTAAAAAAAAAAAAAAAACCTGCCAAAACAGACATTTTTTGGTCACCTTCTCTTACAAAAAGTGTAATAGCAGGCGATCAAAAAGGCGTATTTGTCCCAAAATGGTACCAATCAAACCGTCATCTTGTCCCGCAAAAATGATATCCTACCTGAGACAATCGCCCGAAAAATAAAATAAATATGGCTCTCTGAAAATGGCAACACAAAAAAAAAGATTTTATTCTGTTCAAAAATAAATCTAATGTGTAAAACTTTCCAAAAATAAAAAAGTTACACATATTGGGTACCGCCGCGTCCGTAACAACCTGCTCTATAAAAATATTACATGAGATGGCCCCCCAGGCGAATGCTGCAAAAAAAACATGCCAAAACAGACATTTTTTGGTCACCTTCCCTTACAAAAAGTGTAATAGCAGGAGATAAAAAAGGCGTATTTATCCCAAAATGGTACCAATCAAACCGTCATCTTGTCCCACAAAAATGATACCCTACCTGAGACAATCGCCCAAAAAATAAAAAAAATATGGCTCTCTGAAAATGGCAACACAAAAAAAGATTTTATTCTGTTCAAAAATAAATCTAATGTGTAAAACTTTCCAAAAATAAAAAAGTTAGACATATTGGTTAATCACCGTGTCCGTAACAACCTGTTCTATAAAAATATTACATGAGATGGCCCCCCAGGCGAATGCTGTAAAAAAAATTTAAAAAAAACTATGCCATAACAGCCATTTTTTTCACCTTGCCTCACAAAAAGTGTAATACCACACGATCAAAAAGTCTTATGTACCCCAAAATGGTACCAATCAAACCATCATCTCGACCCGCAAAGAATGAGCCCCCATATAAGACAATAACTCAAAAAAATAAAATGGCTCCCGCAAACCAATCCATCAAAATCTGTGTTGTAAAATCCATATGGCGCTCCTTCTGTTCTGAGTCCTGCCATGTGCCCCCACAGCAGTTTACCACCACATATGGGGTGTTGCCGTATTCAGGAGAAAATGGGTAACAAATTATGGGGTGCTTTTCTCCTGTTACCCCTTGTGAAAATGAAAAATTTGGGGCTAAAGCAACATTTTATTGGAAGAAATGAAACTTTTCATTTTCACAGCCAAGTGTTTCCAAATTCCGTAAAACGCTTAGGGGGTCAAAGTGGCCAGTACCCCCCTTAATATATTCTTTGAAGGGTGTAGTTTCCAAAATGGGGTAACTTTTTGAGGGTTTCCACTGTAGGGGTACGTCAGGGTCTCTCAATTACGAAATGGTGCCTAAAAACCATTCTAGCAAAATCTGCCTCCAAAATTCGTATGGCGCTCCTTTCCTTCTGACCACTGCCACAAACCCATAGAGACGTTTACTACCACATATGGGGTATTTCTGTTAACTGCAGAATCATAGTAATGTATATTGAGCATTAGCCACATTTTTTACACTGTCTATTCTAAGGGGCAGAATTTATTAAGACTGGTTTAAGATTAGAGATGAGCGAATCATCAAAAATTTGCTTCGGCGAATAATCGATGAATTTATGACAAGATTTGTTCTTAATACGAATTTATTTGGTCGAATTTACTTTAAAAAATAGTAATTGTTTTGCGAACATTACTGCACAAATTACAAACATACAGTCTAACCACTGTTAAAAGTATGCGACTGAACTGAATACGTAAGCATTAGCTTACAAAGTGCGTATGAATCCCTAGCGTACTATTGACTCGCAACTGCATCATACGCACACACGCAAGAGACTAGGCCGCAGCGTACAGTCCTCAGAGGCAGTCCATATGAGGTAGAAAGGTAAGGTGCTCACTGTTAGCTATCTGGCTAAGTGCATAAATTACTAAAAACACCATACAGTAAGTGCATAATAGGACACATTGCAGTACCTGAAAAAGAATACACACAATGGGCTAAACTGCTTGAACATTGCGGAACCTGTAAAAATATTTTTGCTATGCTAAAATACAGCAAAAGCAAAATTATGCAAACATTTTAGTGCAATCAATTTCACATTTGCAAGCATAATAGGCTCATATATACGTTTAAGTCTCTCCTCATGGCTGCTTGGCATAAAACACGGAACACAGTCCAAAATTCAATTGTAAACCCCATGAGGTAATTTTGTAATCCAAACAGGTAACGTGTAATCCACATGGATAATATAAAATAGCAGCAAATAGAGAACCCTTTTTGCAAAGAGGGCTCCCAAGTAACCTGGGGGGGGGGGAATAGGCGTGCTTAGGCGCAACTGGGAATTTTCTGCAGAATGGGGGGGGGAGTCCAGACAAGCCATGTCCATCTGGGTGAGAGTCAAACAGGGGGCAATAAAAACAACATAAACTAAGAACAAGTGCTAACTAGCTCTCACCCATCAGGTGCAGTCCATGTTGTGGCTCCCATAGGTCCAGACTCCAGAGGTGTCCATTAAATCACCCAGTAGAACGGTTCCTCAGATGAGGGACCTGAAGTCCTCCTCGCTGGAACTGCTGCTGAATGACATTAGAGGACGCTCCTGTCTCCTGTAGGCCAAGCTCGCTGCCATGGTGGAACTCCACTGCCCTCTTCTTCCAGACTTGACCGGGTCCGGGTGGTGGTCACGCTGGTGAGCGCTGCAGCCACTTGCGCCTTTACTTTTCTGGATTCTCCTGCCGGGACAGCAGGGGTAAGGACTAGGGATGAGCAAACTTTTGAAAAGTTCGGTTCGTTTCGGTTCGGCGAATTTGCTTGAAGTTCGGATTCGTACGACCCGAACCTAAAACGAACCTTGCTATAACGGCTGAATAATTGCTGCAACAGTAATGGGAGGTATAGTTTCGTTTACTTGCAGTTGCTATTACAATGAAAAAAGTAGAAAAAATCAAAGTGACTTCAACAACGGCGATGCAAAATATACGCATATTTGAGAATTTAAACTAATGCGTACGCTAATGCGAACATTCCTACTCAAGTAACGAACATACAGTGTAGGGTTGTCCATGGTACGCTACTTAACTGAATATGTACGCATTAGCGTACGCATACACTGCATCTGCGAACATTCTTACTCAAGTAACGAACATACAGTGTAGCGTTGTCCATGGTACGCTACTTAACTATGTACGCATTAGCGTACAAATACACTGCGTCTGCGAACATTCCTACTCAAGTAACGAGCATACAGTGTAGCGTTGTCCATGGTATGCTACTTAACTGAATATGTACGCATTAGCGTCACGAACAGGATGAGTCTGAAGTGCCTGTAGCGTTAAGGCCACAGCTCAACCATCCCTAAAACAGACTTTAAACTAATAGCCTTTTATCTACAAGGCCAAAGAATTAGTCAGAAAACCTGACAGATGTCTACAGAAAAATGACTTTGACATAGTTGCTGCGGTGCAGACGGCGCAAAACGCTGCGCGCCGGCACCAGCAGAGTTAACAATGCCATTTTCTCACTAGTGGCGCAGCTTCTTCATGCAGAAGCAAAGAAACCGTCCCCTCAAGAGCGGGAAAACCATGGCACGCCCCCCCTGTAGCGCAGGAAAATCCAATCCAGCCCGCCAGGAACTTGCTGTGGGGAGCATTGAGAGCGAAGACTCCACCCCCTTAGCTCTTCCTCCATCTCCTGTTTGCATGAAAGAGCAGAGAGTTAACAAGATGGCGTCCCTTCAACGAGGTCCTAGTTGGGGAGACATGGTGTGGAGCACCTATCCCTACGAACCTGAACCCCAAGGGGAAGAGATTACCCTGGGTCAGCTGAGTCTGAATACCCGGCGGAAGGAGAAACCCGACGAGACCGTCCCGCCGGCTGCGGCAGCTGGAGTACCTGCCACCACTTCTAATTTGGTGGAGGGAACAAGAGAGACGGCTGGAGGATCCGTACGGAAACCTTCATATGTACAGACTAAGAATGTCCCCGTCGGCGCTCTAGAAGAGAAACGCAAAGCGGTGGCTGGAGTGACCCCGTCGGTGAGGCCCAAGCCGGATGACCTGAGGCAGAACCTCATTGTACCGGTGGAAGTAACGAGAAACGTCTACACCTGCTGGGAATATAAGCGGCGAGTAGAAGAGTGGGTGGTAGAAGTATTGGAGCACCCCCGGCCTGGAGACCCGAAGCTTGAGAGGTGCACCAGAACCGTGCTTTGGTTCAATGTGGAGCGCGGGGTCGGGTTCCTTACAGACAAAGAGACATTAGTGGAGTACTATGTCAACCGCCGCTCCATCAAGAGGCCGTACCTCCCTCCATCCCAGCATAACCTCCATGCCGGTGACTTTGTGGAGTATACCCCAATGAAAAGTCTGCAAGGCCCCTTCGCCACCGGAGTGAGGGTGATCCCGCGACCCCGAAGAACGGAGGAGCCCTCAGAAGAGTGGGAGGAGCCATCGCCAGCGACGGTCACCGCAACTGCTCCGGTGCCTCAAAGCCGAGAGAGAGAAGGCCCCAGCGTATTGGGACCAAGAACCCCAACCAGCGAGCCGGAGCCACTCATCCCCGGGTTACCTACGCAAACAGCGTTCCATGTGGGTCAAATTACGGCCAGTAAATTCATCTTTAATCCCCTGGCCACGTACCACCTGATGCAAGAGGCACCAGCAGCACAATCTGTTGCCAGGGATAGGCCTCTGGCTGAGCCTCTTAAACCTGAGGTTCTGTCACCAGTGACCCCTGCAGGAGCATCCGGGCCTTACAGGGTCCATTCCCAGATGGCTGCCACAGTCACCAGTCTGACCACTGGGACCCTGCCCAGACCGGTGCCACAATTATCCTTGAGAGGACGCTGGGGAAAGGCCGCAGCCTACCGTGAGGTCTACCAGAGGCAGGAGCGCCCTCTCATGTCATTCAGCTCGAGCAGCAGCGACGAGGAGCTGGAGGCTTTCCACTAGAGGGAGCCCCAGCTACACCTATAAAGAACAACAGGACTAATGGGAGCCACCACGTGGACTGAGCCTTGAAGGGTGAGAGCCGGTTGGCTTTATTTTATGTTATTGTTGCCCTGTTTGGTTCTCCATCCAGAGAGACACGTGTGGCTGGACTCCCCCCATCAGCAATATTCCAAGTTGCGCCATGTTTGCGCACCATATCCCTTTTCCCCCCTTCTCAGGTTGTTGGGAAATCACTTTTAAAAGGGTTTGTCAAGAAACCTTTTCTGCTATTTTTAATCTATTTTATTACCCATGTGGATTACAAATTTCAATTGAATTTGGGTCTTTGTTCCAGCTACCAGCCAAAGAAGAAGAAAAGATGGACTTGAATGTAACCACAGATGTCTTATATTATGCCTTTAATATATTTGCACTTAAATGTTTGCACAAATATTTTAGCTTTTTAGCAACGTTCAAGAATATTGCCCATTATGTATTTCTTTACAGGTGTCACAATGTGTCCTCCAATGCACTGTAATGTATGGTCATGCACTTAGCAAGATAGTCAGCACCTTACTTGTCTCTACCTCAGATATATATGCTGCCTCTGAGGGCGTTTCACACTAACGGTTCATGGTAGCCAGGTGTCAGAGCCACAAGCAGTTTTCTCTTATTCCTTCAGGGTTATCCTCGCTGCTATAGATGTGTCTTATATGTGTCAGGAGAGCGTATAGTCTCTCACTAGAACTATGGCAGGACTGGTAGATTCCTCCTCCTAGTTCACTATGTCCTGAGGCCTTGTGCACCGCCTCCATGAAAAAATAACTTGCAGCTACTGATAGACATCAAGGTGACAAAGCGTAAAGCATTATCAGACTTTGGTGCTTGGAAGGGATTACAGGATGAAGCCACCCTTCTGTTTGTGGGCTTATCATTTCACAATGGTGGGATTACAGAGTTAAGACACCCCCATGCTTTCTTTGGTATTTTATGGCAGAAATATTCAGAGTCATATAGAAATGGTTGCTTAGTGCAGTTTACATAGGTTGTTCGTCTGCGGAGAGCCGAAAACAGAGATTGGACACCCTACTCACAAGGCAGGAACGTACCAGCATAGTAGCTCAATTGTCTATATATGTATGTAATGTCATTTATATGTATCTATTTCATGCAGCACATGGTACTTATTGGATTCCATGTAAGCTTTTCTATATCCTAATCATGTATGCTAATCCTAAGCACAAGCCGAGGATGGCTTGACTTTAAGTAAGGGGGAATGTAACACCCCAGAGTAGTGTTACAACTCTGCGTAACCAGCTCCTATCTGTGTGCTACTTTGGAAATGTAATTCCGTGCATTAATGTCATCACCAGCATTAATATGTATGATATTCAATGTTATGCAACTGTTTCCCATGTAATGTACCTGGTGTACCAGCAGGTGTCAGTAAATACTATGGCAGATTCAGATGTAGTTTTAGCAGAATGGTACAGTCCTTAGTCCATTCTGACCCCCTCTGCTGGAGAGAATTTAAGCTCTTCCAACTTCCTGCAGGAGAAAATGACAGTTATGACAGTTTAGTCAGGTTGTTGTCCCCTGTACCCTGATCAGAGAGGACATGTGCAGGACAGTGGAGCACCTTCAGCTCTGCTGTACCCTAAAGACTGAGTAATATAGCCTGCAATAAGGCACAACAATACTCTCAAGGGAAGCCAGACTTAAGAGGTAGCCTCAGCTTAGAACAGGAAGCCTGAAACCTGAATTTCCAAGCATCTGCAAAGTATAAGCAATAGCTGCACTTGCTGGACACCAAGCTGAAGGATGAATTGAGTCATCTGCTTTCAAAGTTCAGTTAATAAAACTACGTTGGACCATTCATACAAGTCTGCGCATCATTCCCACCTGACGACCCTCAATTACTACTACTACTAGTAAATTTATTGCAGCCGGAGCCACCGCCTGGGGCCTGTTCGTCTTACAAGGTAGGAACACCGTGACAATCCCACCAAAGACTTGAGTGGCCTAAATACCCCTTGGCACTCCTACCACTGGGACATAAAGGAAAATTACCTTAGAGGGCCCTGGAGGGGGAAAGGGTCGCCTCCGTAGCAACCACGGCACCCCGGTCACTGCACATACATCACATAATAATATTATAGTACATTGCCAATCTCTTTTTAACAAAGCAAGAAACAGCCCTGACCTCACATAGATCCAGAGATCTGCCCCAATTACTCTGCTACATCAAGCTGGTTATTGAAGGGTAGTGTGACTAGTGTCTATTCTGTCGCATGTCAGGACTCGTGTCCATCTCTCCCTATCACAGCTCAGGACAGGAGGCAGTTTAAGCTTGAGGAGGCAGTGAAGATTTAAAGTGAGCATGTGCGGCCTTCTCTGTGAGCAGTTCTAAGACATAAGAAAAAAAAAGGCTCAATAAAAATACATTTCACTGAATAACTGAGTCAGTTCGAGTAGATATACAAAATATTTAATGACATGTAACTGCTAAAGTATTCAAATCCAGGTGCTGCTTTGAAAGTTTCGAATATTTTTTGTGCGACAACCCCTTTAACTAGATAATACTAATTGTATTAATGTTTCCACC
>ONZH01001627.1:0-28484 GCA_900303285.1 Rhinella marina
TTTGGGGAGGACATATGATTGTAGCATGTTTTTCCTGCCCATCCACGAGACATATGGAGGAGCTAACGTTTGTAGTTGTGTTTTCAGATTAGACAATAGCTTCAGGTGATTTAGTTTGAAAAGCTTATCCAGCGTGGGAGTTACTTTTACCCCTAGATAAGTCAGATGTGAGGACTGCCATTTAAATGGGAAGTTAGATTTAAGGAATTCCACTTCTTTCTTGGCTAGCGTTATATTAAGGGCCTCAGATTTCTGATAATTAATTTTAAAGTTGGAGATTTCCCCAAAAGTTTCAAATAATTGCAAGATCTTTGGAAAAGCTTTTTTAGGATCTGACAATAGGAGCAATAGATCGTCAGCGAAGGCTGCACATGTGTGACTACATGAGTTGATTCGCAGCCCTTCTATGTCCCTGTCCAGTCTAATGCTCTGTAGTAATGTCTCCATTACCAGAATAAATAGAGTCGGTGACAGTGGACACCCTTGCCTAGTGCCATTTCCTATCAAGAAGGGTTGCGACATGACCCCATTCACCCTAATCCTAGCACTCGGATTATGGTACAAGGACATGATGGCTTTCGTGAAGAGCTCAGGTATACCAAAGGCAGTCAGGACTTGTGTCATATAGCTCCAGCTGACCCTATCAAATGCCTTCTCGGCATCTGTGCCGAGAAGGACTAATGGTAAGTTTCTCTTTTGTGCATAATGAATGGCATGAATGACCCTGTTGGAATTCATGTTTCCTTCCCTTCCCACTACGAACCCAGCCTGGTCTTGGCCTATTAGCGATGGTGTCAACTTGTTGAGTCTTTGGGCCAATATTTTAGCCCAAGCTTTGACGTCAACATTTAAAAGGGAGATGGGCCTATAACTGCCACACTCTCTGGGATCTTTTCCGTCCTTTGGCAGGACAGTGATGGTGGCCTCCAATGCTTGTTTAGGCAATTGGGTGCCTTCCATCAAGGCCCCGCACCAGTCTGTAAAGCGGGGAAGGAGAACGGGAAGCAATTTCTTATAGTATCCCGCTGGCAAGCCATCCGGCCCTGGGGCTTTACCGGACGGAATAGAACTTATAGTCTTCTTCACCTCTTCCTCTGAAATGGGAGATAGTAGCTGTAAGCAATCAGCTTCTGAGAGCTTTGTCAACTTCAGAGGTGTGAGAAAGTCTCTTATTTTAGAAGTTAGGCACTGATTTGGGAATGCTTCCTCAGATTTCAAATTGTATAGATCTTGGTAGAATTTGCAAAATGCCTCTGCAATTTCTGGGGTGTTCGATACTAGTTGCCTCTTTTTATTGTAGATCTGCTTAATAAATAACCCATCTGCCTGTTTTTTAATCAAATGGGACATTAATTTATTGCCCCTGTCCCCATGAGCATATTGTTTAAATTTAGCATATTGAAAAGCTTTGGCACAACGTATATTGAGAAGATCTCTCAATTTCTGCCTCAGTTCCGTCAGCTCTTTTTGAGCTGCCTCCCTGAAAGATCTCTTTTGCATGGTCTCTATGACTGCTATTTGAGCAATCAGAGAATTCATGGTCTTTTGTCTATCTCTCTTTACTTTTGCGCCTAAAGCTATGAACTCCCCTCTGATAAAGGCCTTGTGCGCCTCCCATGTGATGGTTGGCGACGTATCAGATGTGGGGTTTTCTTTGAAAAATAATTCAAGTTTATTGGAGATGGAGGAAATGTGAACACTTGAGTCTAGGAGCGTCTCATTTAAGCGCCACCTCCATTCCCTAGTTGGGAGATCTACCAGTGATAACGTAGCTGTCACCGTGGCATGGTCTGAGACAGTGACAGGGCCAATACTTATTTCTTTTATGATGGGTAAATGAGCCTCAGATATCATGATGTAATCCAGTCTCTGGAACGATTGATACACTGGAGAAAAGAACGTGTAATCCCTTTCTGACCCGTGTTTGGCTCTCCAAGTGTCTACTAAGTGCATTTCCTTCAGTGCCCCATGTATTTTGCTCAAAGCTAATCTTGAATGCACTGAGGCACCTGTAGAGCAGTCTAGGGATGGATCCAATGCAATGTTTAGATCCCCTCCAACTATCAGAATACCTTCCGCAAAGGCTCTGAGTTTGTTCATGGTAGACTGAATCCACCGTGGTTGATGTCGGTTAGGTGCATAAATGCCCGCTAATGTAAGTGTGGTTTTTCCCACTGAACCTTTAATAAACACAAATCTACCATTTGGGTCAGACTGAGATACAATAAGCTCAAATGGCACATTTTTTGATAGGCCAATGCTCACGCCTCTAGCAGCTTTTGAATATGTGCTGTGAAACCATTTAGAAAATAAGGGATTTTGTAATTTAGGGACTTTATCTGTTTTAAAGTGTGTTTCTTGTAGGAAACATATGTTAGCCCTCTCCTTCCTCAGTATTGCTAAGATCCGAGACCTTTTTTGGGGGGTATTGAGCCCCCTAACATTAAGTGATGTTACTACTAACTGTGCCATAAGTATATATGAATATTTGCGGAGTGACTCCACTGCAGCTTCTGAGAGTTCTGATCCTATTTCCTCTGGTAGAACAAAAGGTAAATTGAACAAAAAACAAGAAGATCAACTGAATTACTATGTCAACATTGTACAAAGTAGTGCGTTGAGTAGTAAGCAGTTGGACATAAACTAGATTATATAGCATGCTCAACTCTAATGGGGTGGTACAATTGTGCCTAAACCACATCCTGACTTGCGATCACCAACCTGCGCCCAGGTTAAGATATGAACTGCACCCACACAAAATGCATGTCTACAACAACCCATAAGTACAATACCCATTAATAGTAAATTACTGCACATATGGAAAACCTGAGAGAACAAAAGAAAAATAAGAAGAAAAACATAAAAGGAAAGCAGTAAGGTCCTCTCTGGGAAAAAGGGCAATATGCCAACTGAGAGACCTTTTGATCATAGCTATTAAAGCTCTTGAGACAGTCTCACCCATCCTTGGACGCATGTACAGATCTACTTGGGTGCATCCTTCAACAATAGCACTCCTGTGCTGTATACGGCCATGGTGTTGCTGACAGTCACTTTTTGCCCTTTGGTGACTTATGTTTGGATACCACTGACCACGGCTCCAACCGGGGAAGTTGAGGGAGCGTTGTTCTAGGCGACGATAACGGCATCCAGGACTCCATTTGCAGGGGTGCTATATCCAAGATGGACCACGCGTCGGACAAATCTTCCGGGGTTCGGATCACACATCTCTTACCCCCTTTGCTGAAAGTAAGGCCGAACGGGAAGAGCCATTTAAACATAATTTTCCGTTCTTTCAGGTGGTCTGTCAACGGTTTCACCGTTCTTCTTTTTGCTAAAGTGGAGGGAGCCAGGTCCTGATATAAATGTATGGCCGCTGATTCAAATTGCAGGTCTTTCATCTCTCTGGCTGCTGACAAAATGGCTGCTGTGTCCTGATAATTTAGCAGGCCACATATAACATCTCTTGGCGGCTCGTTGGTTTTCGGAGGTGGCCGCAGAGACCTGTGTATTCTCTCAATTATTATTTGTTGAGCTCTTTGCTCACCTAGTAGTTGTGCGAATATTGCTGTAGCTGTTTCCGGTAAAACAGCCGCCTCTATCGATTCAGGTAGGCCTTTAAATCTAATATTTTTCCTCCTGCTCCTATTTTCCTGATCCTCCAGCATCATGTAGGCTTGATTCAGAGCTTTGCAATGTGACTCTAGGGTCTTAGACACTGCTTTATTATGAGTGGTGAGCAGAGTTTGATTGTTTTCAAGCGATTCCACCCTGTGGCCTACCGAGCGCAGCTCACTTTTGATGTCTCCTAGCTCCTTCATAATGGGAGCCAGGGCTTGTGATAGAGTGTCCTGAAAAAAGGACTGAAAGAAGGCTTTAGTCAAGGGAGTTTCATCCATCGGGATTTGCCCCCGGTCGCAGTCAGGCTGCTCTCCCGCCATCGCGCCCTCACCTTCATCCGACTCGTGAGTGTCCTCAGCCGGCGCCATTTTGTGCGCCCGCGACGGTGATAAAGTCAGCTTGTTTCTCCAGAATTTATCCATCTCTGCTTGGCTCTTTTTTCTCCGTGGCGTGTCTGGAGGGTCTCTGGACTTGTCCCTTCCAATCTTGACCATTGTGGCGATTCAGGAGTTGCTATATTAAGGCAAACGCAGGTTGATGTGGAGAGAGCTCTGTTCTAAGCTTCCTCCATGCGCGGCAGTCAGGCTCCGCCCCCCATCGCTCTTTATTTTGACATTAGAGATGCTTCTCCTAAAATTTAGACAAAATGAAGGTGTTAAAGGCATCTCTCTGGGGAACTACCACAACAAAACTGCCGCCTTTGCGGACGACCTCTTACTTATGATCTCAAATCCACTTGAGGCACTGCCGACGGTGATGGATACATTTCAGAAGTTTGGGGAGGCCTCCAACTTCAAGATTAACTTTGAAAAATCTGAGGCCTTGGGGATCTCTTTCCGATTCTTTACAGCGACGCATAAAAACCCTTACGCCATTTAAATGGCCTTCAGTAGCCATCAAGTACCTGGGTGTTATGATCCCACACAACCCTTAACTACTATACAAACTAAACTATTTACCGCTGCTAAGTAAAATTCAAACCCATCTCTCATTAATTGCTGTCCCCATGCTGTCCTGGCTGGGAAGAAAAAATCTCCTGACCACCTACGTCTTCCCACAACTCCTCTACACCTTACGATCCCTGCCCATCCCTTTGCCGGGAACATTTTTAAACAAACTGAAAATGGTATTTACAAGGTTTCTTTGGGCAAAAAAAAAATCTAGAATCCCATATTCACTCCTCATCAAAAACAGATGGCAGGGAGGTATCTCTCTTCCCAATCTACTGCAATATATCCAATCTATTCATTTCGAAAGATGGCAAGCCCTAGCCAGCTCCAGACCTGCCCCTATCTATGTGGATATGGAGAGGGCACTGTTGCGGAGGGACAGGGAGTCCATTTTGTGGTCCAAGCTCAAACTCCTTAAGACATTTAAACCAATCAGTGCCCTCACTAGAAGCACACTAGACACTTGCTATAGCTCAATTGCTCTAAATGTAGGTCATGGAAGGCTATCACCAATCACGCCTCTTAATTTACTTCCCCAGATCATAATGGACAGGCCTCTTACAATTTCACCTATATGGCGTTCAGTTTCAGCCTTTACAATACAGGACCTTGTTAAGTTGTCTGCATCCTCAGATTTCTACCAACATTTAACTGGTAAATCTCCTCAAGATTTTGATATCCTTCAAAGGCACGACTTTGAAGCCACGTGCTCTAGATTTACACACTCAAATAAACTACCCCTCCCAGATATTACATGGCTGGAAAGCTACTCTATCTTACCCACTATGGCCCCTAAATGCTTATCCCGGATATACAAGTCAATGGCGTCTAATACAGAGGTCAGGGATCCTATCTACCTGAGGGAATGGGAAAAGGAATTAGGCATCAAGCTGGATGAGGAGGATAAGAGATTTGTCCTGTGCAATTCACATGGTTTCTCCCGTTGTGTAAGAGTTCAGGAGAATTCATTTAAAATATTGTCCAGATGGTATCGAACCCCAGAGTTCCTACACAGGATAGATCTACTGCCCTCAGGTGCATGCTGGCGATGCCATGGAGACACGGGTTCTATATCCCACATCTGGTGGTCTTGTCCATTGTTAAAAGACTTCTGGCAAGAGGTAGAAGCAACTATAAATGAGGTGAGTGCACTGAACCTAAAACTATCTGCCCCCCTCGTCCTTTTGTGGAAACCAGAACAGACCTTCCGCCCTAAGAAAAGGGACTTGGCTACCTTTATGCTCACGGCTGCCAAACTGATTATCCCTATGAAATGGAGGTGTGAAGATCCCCCCTCCCTGGCTATGTGGCATGTGAAAATGCAACACCTTTGCCGTATGGAGGAATTGGTGGCCTGGGAGAATAAAAACAGAATGGTCTACTTACAGACCTGGCAGCCGTGGTTGGACTATGTAGCTAACTCCTCAAGGTTAGTCTTACAACTCACGCCACAGTGCTCCTGATGCGTGTCTCTCTAGAGTACATAGCATACATTAGAGTATGATGTGGGATATCCATTGACGGGGTTGGGGATCACCTCCTAAGACTGTTAGTAGGGTATCACAGCCATTGCTCATCTTTTTACTCCCTTAAAGCACTTACTGATGAAACTCAACAGGTGGACTTATGTTACTGATTGTTGTTCAAGTTGTATGTGTTTGTACGGGTACAATATGTACCAAGTGTACGCCTGAGTAAGACTGAGCACACTGGAAATGAGTAGCTCATGTGAAGCCCTTTTTCACCTACAGGGCCTGCCCCCTCAGCCCCTGTACCAATACACAACTTCTCCTTCTATTTGTGATGTCAGGTATGGTAACCCAAGCCTTAGTATGGAGCACCTTGTCATTGGAGAATTGTACCAATATTGTATGTACCATATGACTCTCTGTAATCAATGTAAGATTGTATGTTTTTGTTTTTTTCTTATTGAAATAAAAACAGAATTTATAAAAAAAAAAAAACGAGACAGATCATCGCACCTTCCCAAACCCTTCTTCAGTTTCTGTAAAACTTGAGAGTGATTTGGTTATAGATATAATTCTGATTCCTAGCAAGCCATATTACCAAGAATAAAAGTCTGTCTTTGGACAATAATTATCCTAATTTTCTAACTTCATAACCCTGGTAAGTGCTTATTGGGTTAAGAAAAATACTTCACATTTTTACAGAATTAATCCAGGAAAACAAATCGAAACAATTAAATCAGTCAAATGATTTGTACCTATGAAACTGGCTGACCTTGACAGCCGAAGGGATCTGTGTTGATCCCATGTCCATACAGTATGTGCCAGCATTTCTGAGAAAAAATTTGTTTTAATATTTGCAAATGAGCAACTGCTGCACTCTCTGCATTTTGAATGATAGGGCAGTGAAAACATCATCAAAATTAAGACGGAGTGACAGTTGCAGACAGAGCAGAGCATCTAGGTGTAACGGCAACACCCCATTGCTTCTAGAGGCTCATTTGAATATATTAAAACATCACAAATCAGACATGTAAACCAACACAGATGTCTTCAGCTGTCAAGCACATATACAGTGCCTTGCGAAAGTATTCGGCCCCCTGGAACTTTTCAACCTTTTGCCACATTTCAGGCTTTAAACAAAAAGATATAACATTTTAAGTTTTTGGTGAAGAGTCAACAACAAGTGGGTCACAATTGTGAAGTGGAACGAAATTTATTTGATCATTTAAACTTTTTTTGTAATAATAAAACTGAAAAGTTGGGCATGCAAAATTATTCGGTCTATTTACTTTCAGTTCAGAAAACTCTCTCCAGAAGTTCATTGAGGATCTCTGAATGATCCAATGTTGTCCTAAATTACTGATGAAGATAAATAGAATCCACCTGCGTGTAATCAAGTCTCCGTATAAATGCACCTGCTCTGTGATAGTCTCAGGGTTCCATTTAAAGCACAGAGAGCATCATGAAGACCAAGGAACACACCAGGCAGGTCCGTGATACTGTTGTGGAGAAGTTTAAAGCTGGATTTGGATACCAAAAGATTTCCCAAGCTTTAAACATCCCAAGGAGCACTGTGCAATGATCATATTGAAATGGAAGGAATATCAAACCACTGCAAATCTATCAAGACCCGGTCATCCCTCTAAACTTTCATCTCAAACAAGGAGAAGACTGATCAGAGATGCAGCCAAGAGGCCCATGATCACTCTGGATGAACTGCAGAGATCTACAGCTGAGGTGGGAGAGTCTGTCCATAGGACAACAATCAGTCAAACACTTCACAAATATGGCCTTTATGGAAGAGTGGAAGAAGAAAGCCATTTCTCAAAGATATCCATAAAAAGTCTCGTTTACAGTTTGCCACAAGCCACCTGGGAGACACATGTGGAAGAAGGTGCTCTGCTCAGATGAAACCAAAATCCAACTTTTTGGAAACAATGCAAAACGATATGTTTGGTGTAAAAGCAACACAACTCATTACCCTGAACACACCATCTCCACTGTCAAACATGGTGGTGGCAGCACCATGGTTTGGGCCTGCTTTTAATCAGCAGGGACAGGGAAGATGGTTAAAATTGATGGGAAGATGGATGGAGCCAAATACAGGACCATTCTGGATGAAAACCTGTTGGAGTCTGCAAAAGACCTGAGACTAGGACGGAGATTTATCTTCCAACAAGACAATGATCCCAAACATAAAACAAAATCTACAATGGAATGGTTCAAAATAAATGTATCCAGGTCTTAGAATGGCCAAGTCAAAGTCCAGACCTGAATCCAATTGAGAATATATGGAAAGAGCTGAAAACTGCTGTTCACAAACGCTCTCCATCCAACCTCAAAGAGCTCGAGCTGTTTTGCAAGGAAGAATGGGCAAGAATTTCAGTCTCTAGATGTGCAAAACAGCTCCAGCAAAGCCCATCATTTTCATACGCAATTTGTACGCTCAAGCGTACGTGTTCAAAGAAGTTGCGCACCTTTTAAAACTGAACGTTCGTTATTAGTGCGCGAATGTTCACAAAACGCCACATAATAACGTATGATTTGTACGCAGATTCGTCGAATAGATTTGTAGAATATATGAATCTTACGAAAAGTTCGACGAATGTTCGGCGAATAAAATTTTGAATGATTCGCTCATCTCTAATTATAATTATATACTTAGTATAATAATACTATTTGGTCTACATGGTTCTCCACAGACTTTTAATAGCAGCCAATTTTGTTCAATACTTTTTGAAAAACTGCAATGTTGCATAAGTTATTTGTTCTGGAATGGACATATTTTGAAATAAAATTGAATACTGTATGTATGATACCTCCTTAGTCACTGGAAAAACTTAACAGTGGTGGGTCTGTTTAAAATGTCTAGCTTGAAAATACTCACGATGAGAAAGACATAACTATCATATAGCACACAGACTATGATTTTAGAGAAAAAAGTTTAATTTTAATTTTTACATCACAAGGTAAAACTATCACATCAAAAAGTAGTGAAAGAATGTTTAAATACATTAAAAAAAAATTTAGGAAACAGTAGACAGCAAGACTACGTACTTTATTGATTAGGTGGACTTAAAAAATCAAACACATTTTTCCTACATATTTCTACTGTGAATATGACATAACCAAGGTAACTGATAAAGTTTTATTAAAAATAAATAAATAAATCAAACAGATGAAGCTGCTGTCAATAGTTTAGCTGCAAAAATGAAAAATACTTTTGAAAAGTGAACAAAACAGCTGTAAAATGAAAATGTCAATACTTTCTGTCTCTTTATTCATTGTGCTTTTCTATTCTGAATAAAATATATTTTAGCCACAATACAATAATTAAGCAAATAGTTGCAATGAATTTAATATTTATTTCATACCCAGATACCAAATTTATAATAAATTTAATACTGATAATGTAAATTTGTTCTAATAACAAATGGACAATTAAGCCCTTTTCATATTACAGTGGCGGAATAAACCCATAATTAGTGCCATTTAAAAACTATGGAGCTGTTTTTCTTACAAACAGCAAAGCTGAATTTATTTTAAATTTCAATCAATCAAAAATTATAAAACAATGTAAAGAAAAAATATATACACAGTGCCTTGAAAAAGTATTATAAGCACCCGTTGAATTTTTCCACATTTTATCATGTTACACGCACAAGCTTAAATGTATTTTATTGGGATATTATGTGATAGATCGATCCCCGACTCAATACTTTCACTGCAATTACAGCTACAAGTCTTTTGGGGTATGTCTCTACCAGCTTTACAAATATAGAGGCTAAAATGTTTGCTCATTCTTTTTTGCAAAATATGAGGGGCTTTCATTAAAGATTTCCCCTGACCCACTTCTATTTATCACAGGATGCTGAAACTGCACATGTGTAATTATATAAGTCTCCATATTTTACATGCCAATTTGCAACTCAGAACTGATAACGGTCTTGATTTTACAGGTACTAAAGTGGTATTAGGTTTGATAATGGACCCAGAGGAATACAGAGCAGTCATGAAGTTCCTTTACTTGATAGGCCGCACACCAAAGGAGACGTTCGATGAGATGAAAAAGGTTTATGGTGATGATTTCCCACCATATGATGTATTCAAGAACTGGCATCGTCAATTCAAATGTGGTCGGACTTCGGTGGAAACAGCTCCAATTCCAGGGCGACCCCACTCTGCTATCAATGAACAAACCATTCAGCAAGTGGAGGTCGCCATTTTGGAAAATCGCTGCATAATCGTACGCCACCTAGCCCAAAATGTCAAGATTAGTGTGGGATCTGTGGAAAAAATCATCCAAGATCATCTTCACATGCATAAGGTATCCACTCGCTAGGTTCCCCGGTTGCTCAAAAGCAGGAATGAGTCGAATGCTCTCAGGCTCTATTGACGATGTGCCATGGAAACCAGGAGGACTTTTTCAACAGACTGATCACACAGGATGAAAGCTGGGTCCATCACTATGATCCGGAGACTAAAGTCCAGTCGATGCAATGGAAGCATCATGACTCACCGCCTCCAAAGAAGGCTTGTGCCCAACCCTCGGCAGGCAAGGTCATGCTCACAGTATTTTGAGACTAGCACGGAGTAGTATTGATGGATTTCCTAGCAAAGAGTACCATAATCACTGGGGCATACTATGCTTCACTGCTGCAGAAATTGTGAGAGGCCATCAAAACCAAGAGATGTGGCACGCTCACCAAAGGTGTCCGCCTTCTGATAGACAATGCATCAGTTCACAACTCACATGTTGCCCAAATGGAAGCATGCTCCTGTGGCTTTGAAATTCTATGACATTCTCCTTATTCACACAACCTCGTACCATCGGACTTCAAGCTCTTTCCAACAATGAAGTTATTTTTGAAGGGCAAGCATTTTCCAGAAGATGAGACTCTGATTTCTGAAGTCACAACGTGGCTTTTGGAGCAACCTGTCGACTTCTACAAGCGAGGTGTTTACAATTGCATAAAGAGATGGGAGAAGTGTGTGTCCCTAGGTGGCACCTATGTAGAGAAGGACTAATAACTGTGCCAAGTTTCATTGCTCTCAGTCCACAGGAAATAGGTCAGGAGAAATCTTTAATGAACCCCCTTCGTAGCTAAAGATCAATCAGATTGGATAGAAACTCCTGTTAACAGCAATTTTAACGTCACAGATTCTCAATTGGATTTAGGTCTTCACTTTGACTGGTCCATTCTAATACACAAATATTCTTTGATCTAAACCATTCCAATGTATCTCTAACTATATGTTTAGGGTTGTTGTCCTGTTGAACGGTGAAACTCCGCCCCAGTCTCAAGTCTTTTGCAGCCTTTGCCAGGTTTTCCTCCAACATTGCCGTATATTTAGCTCCATCCATCTTCCCATGATCTCTGACAAGCTGAAGAAAAAAAAACATGTTTACAGCATGATGCTGCCACCACCATGTTTCTTGGTGGTAAAGGTGTGTTCAGGGTTATGAGCAGCATTAGTTCCATATGTTTGCTGTGCCCCCTACATGGCTTGTGACAAATTGCAATTTGCTATTTTTTATAACCTAACCTTGCTTTACAGTTCTCCACAACTTTATCCCTGGCCTGTCTGATGTGTTCTTGGTTTTCATGAATTTGTTTCAAATGTTCTCTAACAAACATCTGAGGCCTTCACGGAACAGCTGTATTTATACTGAGAATAAAGTACACATGGGTGGATTCTATTTACTAATTAAAGGTAATTTCTGAAGGCAATAGGTCACACTGGATTTTATTTAAGGATATCAGAGTACAGGAGGCTGAATACATGCCACAGTTTCCAGATTTTTTTTTTTTTAATTTTCAGAAACATGTATCCTTTTTTTCACTTCACACATACATGCTATTTTGTGTTGGTCTATCACATAACATAATAATAAAATACATTTAAGTTTGGGGGTGTAATAATGTTAAAAAGTTTAAGGGTTATGAATATATATATATATATATATATATATATATATATATATATATATATATATAGTACAGACCAAAAGTTTGGACACACCTTCTCATTCAAAGAGTTTTCTGTAATTTCATGACTATGAAAATTATAGATTCACACTGAAGGCATCAAAACTATGAATTAACACATGTGGAATTATATACTTAACAAAAAAGTGTGAAACAACTGTAAATATGTCTTATATTCTAGGTTCTTCAAAGTAGCCACCTTTTGCTTTGATTACTGCTTTGCACACTCTTGGCATTCTCTTGATGAGCTTCAAGAGGTAGTCACCTGAAATGGTATTCCAAAAGTCTTGAAGGAGTTCCCAGAGATGCTTAGCACTTGTTGGCCCTTTTGCCTTCACTCTGCGGTCCAGCTCACCCCAAACCATCTCGATTGGGTTCAGGTCTGGTGACTGTGGAGGCCAGATCATCTGGCGTAGCACCCCATCACTCTCCTTGATGGTGAAATAGCCCTTACACAGCCTGGAGGTGTGTTCGGGGTCATTGTTCTGTTGATAAATAAATGATGGTCCAACTAAATGCAAACCAGATGGAATAGCTTGCCGCTGCAAGATGCTGTGGTAGTCATGCTGGTTCAGTATGCCTTCAATTTTGAATAAATCCCCAACAGTGTCAAAAGCAAAGCACCCACACTCTCGGCATTCTTTTGATGAGCTTTAAGAGGTAGTCACCTGAAATGGTATTCCAACAGTCTTGATGGAGTTCCCAGAGATGCTTAGCACTTGTTGGCCCTTTTGCCTTCACTCTGTGGTCCAGCTCACCCCAAACCATCTCGATTGGATTCAGGTCTGGTGACCAGAAGGCTGTATTGGTTTCAGCAAAGTGTAATTTGCACAAGCTTTTTGTTCATCCTTCGTTGTGGGCTGGATTTTTTGGACTGGTAGGAAGGTTTCGCAGTAGACCTACTAGTGCACACCCTTGCTCTGGGACCTATATTCCCCATAGCCTGAGGAGATCCTAAGAGTGACTACTGGCATCATTACTGGGGAATAAATAGAAGCGTCAGAGTCAGAGCATGCTGGCTGTTTGCAACGCCAGATCCCTCTGACATCCCTCTCACATGCTAAATACATAGGTTAGGGAGAGGAGTTCTCTGTACAGTAAGTGCCCAGACAAGTACGTTTACTGCCTTCAAAATGTTATTTTGTTGTTTTAAAAGTGGTCTTCGGCATCTTTAAGACATCCAATGATGACAAATGAATTAATCATGTGATAAGTGTAATAGTTGACTTCCACCAATTATTGACTAGTAATGTAAAGTTAAATTGAGAGCTCCTTAGCCCCTTCTAAGATTATATATGATACTTTGTTCTGAAACCTGTCTTATCCTGGAAAAAGACTATTGTGCTGCTCATTGTACAGACTAGTGTGCTATAACTACAATAAAAAAAAAAAAAAAGCATTTTCCCATACGGTTGATATAATAGGTCAAATGTTTAGTTTCCATAGTCTATCTGCCTGGCTTTTTATCATATGAATTAATGGCAGATGTTTCAAAATATATTTGAATCATTCTAAAGAATTTAAAAAAAAAACTTTTTAGTTGGCCTGAATCTATTTGCTCCTCTTCCTAATCCTTTCTTTGTTTGGAAACCCTGCATTGTTTCTTTCTGTGATCTGAAGCTTGTTTCTCTGGATGGGCATTTGCCAGTTTGTAGTGGAATAGAACAAATACAGTACCCATTCTGGTGAATTTGACAGAAACAAATTTTATAAACTTTGCTCATCTCTGCTTTGAATGCAACTAACAATCTCTGGTCTGGTCTTAAAGAGAACCTGGCACAGGTGATGAGGTGCAATCTGCAGACAGCATGTTATAGAGCAAGATAAACTGAGTATATATATATACATGTGTGACGTGTTGTCAGTGGTTGATAGGAATCTCTGCATAAGGGTACATTCACACGACCGTATATTTGTATCCGCTTCCGATCCGCAGCCGTTCCGCAATTTGCGGAATATATGTGGACCCATTCATTCCTATGGGTCAAAAAAGTGTGGGACAACATTCAGTATGTTGTCCACATCCGTGTTTCCGCATTTGTAGTCCAAAAGAATATGAAGCTTGTCCTACTATTGTCCGCACAGATCGGTCCGCAGCCCCATTCAAGTCTATGGATCCGCAATTTGCGGATGACATACGGAATGGTTTGACTTCCACCCATTCATTTCAATGTGATGAATCGCTTATGTCTGATATTGTACATTATTTCATATGTTAATATATATATATATATATATATATATATATATATATATATATTTTTTTATTTTTTTTTTTAAAGTTAAACTCGCCAAAACAAAGTGGAATTCTTGCCGGGATCAGTTCAGGAGAGAATTGAATGCAGCGAAGGGCCATAGCGGTGACGGGAAATCCAAAAAAAAGCCGTACATGTACACAAAGGACCTACAGTTCCTTTTACCAGTTATGGACTTGCGACCGTAAGTAATCAGATGATTAGCATGGGTTCAACATCCGTGACCTCTAACTATTCAACTTCTTTAGAAGGCAGCGGCCCTACAATAGCGCTGTGGCCTTTTTCAGATTTCACTCTGACCAATTGACCCTAGTTATGACGTCACTAGGCCAAAGTGAACCCAATAGAAGGCCGAAGCGCTATTCTAGCACCACTGCTTTGTCAAACAGCTGATTGGTGGGGGTCATGGTTGTTCTATCCATAGATAATTTGCAATACATGATCCTAAAGTATACTTCTTTTTCAGCACGGTGGACAATCTTCAGGTGATTGAAAGTTCTTCATCCACCGATATTGAACAGACACCACCACCACCACCACCACCATCCTATCCAGAGGCCGAAGAAGCATCTGATATCAGAGTTCTTCCAGAGGAGGAGAGCCAACATGAGACCACGGCTCAAAGGCCAGTGCAACGGCAAAGGAGACAGTGAAGAGGAGGAGCCCTTCAACAACCTGCCCCTCAGATGTCAATGAGAGAATTTATTGATTCCGAAGTGATCCAATATTTAAAAAGTCACAAATCTGACAGCCCTGAGGAGCAACTGTTATGCAGCCTAGCCCCTGGTTTGAGGAGAATCCCGCCTGATCGACATTTGATGGTCATCAATGTATTGTCATCAGTACTTTTTTTATTTCAAGGGGATAATATGCCCCTTGAAATGATCCGATACATTGATGACCTGAAAATGCGTTAGCACAGTTATTATTTTCTCCTCAAACCAGGGCTCAGCATCCTGAACAGCCACCCACTTTTCCCACAACTTCTACTTCTAGCGAAGTAGTGTACACACCTAGTGGGCCTTACACCCGCAAATTATTTGATTTATAAATTCCTTTTTCTAAGTTTATAAAAAAATATTTTAAATCATCATTGGTCTTTGAATTTTTTATTATTATAATTTATTAGTATAAGATTTTTTATGTAATAACACTTTACCTGTGTTACATTACACCTTTCAATATGCCTAAATTAGGCTACTTTCACACTAGCGTTTCAGTTTTCCGGTATTGAGTTCCATCATAGGGGCTCAATACCGGAATAAAATGCTTCAGTTTTGTCCCCATTCATTGTCAATGGGGACAAAACTGAACTGAAGACAAAGGAATGCTCCTAAAAGCATTCCGTTCCGTCTTCAGACCGGAGAGCAAACCGCAGCATGCTGCGGTTTTCTCTCCGGTCCAGGCATCCGCACCATTGGTGTGACACAATGGTAAATGGATCCGTCCTCTATTGACTTTCAATGGAGTTAATGACGAATTAGTCACCTGCACACATACACACATACAGACATACACATAAACATACACAGACATATACACATACAAATACACATACATACTTACATCTCTAGGCATGCCGCAAGTCTTCACAGAGCAGGAGGGCACGCAGATATGACGATTCCACACAGCGCCTAGCATTATGGGCTTCTCATTATATCAACCTATATTTAATATTTTTTTCTTTAAACAAAAAAATTGGGTTGATAATGAGGTATTAGAGGGTATTTTTGTAATTTTCAAGTATTACAACTCTAAATATTACAGTATTTTATTTAAAAAACTTTCATGGTCTAATTGAAAAAATAGCTTATAGGCTATGAAACTTTTTAAAAGTAAATTTATTAAAAATTAATTACAAATAATACCCCAGCCCGCAAGCCCACGTCAAGGGTCCTCATTCTCTTGCGAGTCCCTAAACTAACACTAAAAATAAAAAGGGAACTAACTAAAAAATTATGAAGTAATTTATTTAATTTAAACCCAGAGACCAGATGAAATCAACGACCACCACGGATGGCATCCATCTGCCACGGCAATGCACCCTCTGGACTGCAAAAGTAGTCCGCATAGCTTTCCCGAACAGCTAGTCCAGCTGTTCCAGGTCTGCCATGTCGGACTTGTTCAAAATTGACAGGTGTGGTTGTCAAATTTTGGACAAGTTCTGCATCCAAGGACACATCGTGGATCCTGGTGAAATTGTGTAAAACTACAAAAGCTTGGATCACCAGGGTGACATTTTCCGGATCCATTTGCATTGACGACATGAATACTCTCCACTTAGCAGAAAGTACAGATGTGTCCACACTTAACTGATCACTTATCTCAACATGTCCTGAGATGTGTGTCACGAAGTGACGTTATAACTAAATTGGATAAATTGTAATACAACTTTCAGACACCAGGTGGCGCATTGTTTTACTAGCTGATACCTGAATTTAAGGTATTCATTTATTACATTTAACCTAAATAGAAAAATATATTGTATACATTAAACAAATCCCTCCAAAGGATTTTTTTTTTTTTTAGTGTGCAATGATTATCATTAGGGATGAGCGAACTTTTGAAAAGTTCGCTTCGCTTCGGCGAACTTTCTTGAATTTCGGATTCGTAAGAACCTAAAACGAACCTTGCTATAACGGCTGAATAATTGCTTCTACAATAATGGGAGTCAGATAGGGTATAGTTTCGTTTACTTGAAGTTGCTATAACAATGAAAAAATGGAAAAAATCCAAGTGACTTCAACAGGACCACTGGGACCCTGCCCCGACCAGTGCCACATCTATCTTTAAGAGGACGCTGGGGAATGGCCGCTGCCTACCGTGAGGCCTATCAGAGGCAGGAGCGCCCTCTTATGTCGTTCAGCTCCAGCAGTGACGAGGAGGATGTGCCGGCTTCCACTAAGGGTAGCCCGCACTCAAGTACTGGCAAAGAAATACAGTACTAATGGGAGCCACCCCGTGGACTGAGCCATGACTGGTGAGAACCTGTTGGATATGTTTTAATTTGTTCTGTTGCCCGTGTTTTAAGTCTCCACCATGATGGACACGTGTGGCTGGACTCCCCCCATCTGCAATAATCCAAGTTGCGCCATGTTTGCGCACCACATCCTTTTTACCCCCTTTTCAGGTTGTTGGAAAATCACTTTTAAAAGGGTTTGTCAAGAAACCTTTTCAGCTATTTATAACCTATTTTATTACCCATGTGGATTACAAATTTCAATTGAATTTGGGACTTTGTTCCAGTCTCAAGCCAAAGAAGAAGAAAAGATGGACTTGAATGTAACCACAGATATCCTATATTATGCCTTTAATATATTTGCACTTAAATGTTTGCACTAATATTTCAACTTTCAGCAACGATCAAGAATATTGCCCATTGTGTGTGTTTCTTTGCAGGTGCCACAATGTGTCCTCCAATGCACTTTAATGTATGGTCATGCACTTAGCCAGATAGTTAGCACCTTACTTGTCTCTACCTCAGATATATATGCTGCCTCTGAGGGCGTTTCACACTAACGGTTCATGGTAGCCAGGTGTCAGAGCCACAAGCAGTTTTCTCTTATTCCTTCAGGGTTATCCTCGCTGCTATAGATGTGTCTTATATGTGTCAGGAGAGAATAGTCTCTCACTGGAACTCTGGCAGGACAGGTAGATTCCTCCTCCTAGTTCACTATGTCCTGAGGCCTTGAGCACCGCCTCCAGGCAAAAAATAACTTGCAGCTACTGATAGACATCAAGGTGACAAAACTTAAAGCATTATCAGGCTTTGGTGCTTGGAAGGGATTACAGAATGAAGCCACCCTTCCGTTTGCGGGCTTATCATTTCACAATGGTGGGATTACAGAGTGAAGACACCCCCATGCTTTCTTTGGTATTCGTGGCCAAAATATTCAGAGTCAGTCAGAAATGGTTGCTTAGTGCAGTTTACATAGGTTGTTCGTCTGCTGAGAGGGGATAACAGAGATCGGACATGCTACTCACAAGGCAGGAACGTACCAGCATAGTAGCGCAATAGTCTATGGCCCTGATTTATCACACCTTCACTCCAGAATTCTGTCTTCAAAAAGTCGCACGATAGGGCTTTTGCGACTTTTTTGCGACTTTTTACATGTGTACACAACTCACTCCAGTTTGTAATATGGGTGGAAAAGTGGGTGTGGTTAGCCATGTTAATGAGTTTCACTCCAGATTTATCATTGCGACTTTTTAAAAAAAGTCGCAAAATAGTCGCAATCTCACTCCAGGAGGAGGGTGGAGTAGGAAAAGTGGAGTAGCTTCTCTAGACAGAAGTGTTAGGTTTAAGGACAAGCCACATTTATCAAACAACCTGTGACGTTTGATAAATGTGGCAGAAAGTACTCCAACACAGACTGAAGCAAAACTGACTTCAAATATTCTCCTAATGATAAATTCCCCCCTATATGTGTATGTAATGTCATTTATATGTATCTGGTGGACCAGCAGGTGTCAGTAAATACTCTGGCAGATTCAGATGTAGTTTTACCAGAATGGTACGGTCCTTAGTCCATTCTGACCCCCTCTGCTGGAGAGAAGTTAAGTTATTCCAACTTCCTGCAGTGAGGAGGAAATGACAGTTTAGTCAGGGAGTTGTCCCCTGTACCCTGATTGGGGAGGACATGTGCAGGACAGCAGAGCACCTTCAGCTCTGCTGTAATCTAAAGACAGAGTAATATAGTCAGCAATAAGGCACACCAATACTCTCAAGGGAAGCCAGACTTAAAGGGAACCTGTCATCTCCGAAACACCCCCATAACTAGAGTAAGCGGTGTATAATGTAAGTGATGCTGAATCAGAATATACAAGTTTTATCTTCATACTCACTTCCATTCCGACGCTGTGCTCCTACAAACCGGCAGTAAAATACATTGAGAGGACTCTTCTTTGAGTCCTTTCCATTATGTGAGTGAGCACCGGAGTCCACTGAGTGCATTTTACTGCCGGTTTGTGGGAGCACAGAGTCAGAATATAAGAGAGTATGAAGATAAAACTTACATATTCGGATTCAGCATCACTTACACTATACATCTCTTACTCTAGTTCCGGGAGAGTTTCGGAGATGACAGGTTCCCTTTAAGAGGTAACCTCAGCTTAGAACAGGAAGCCTGAAACTTGAATTTCCAAGCATCTGCCAAGTATAAGCAATAAGCTGCACTTGCTGGACACCAAGCTGATGGATGAACTGTGTTATTTGCATTCAAAGTTAAGTCAATAAAACTACGTTGGACCATTCCCAAAAGTCTGCGCATCATTCCCATCTGACGACCCTCAATTATTACTACTAGTAATTTTCTGCAGCCGGAGCCACCGCCTGGGGCCTGTTCATCTCACGAGGTAGGAACACCATGACAATCTCACCAAAGACTTAAGTGGCCTATACCCCTTGGCACTCCTACCCCTGGGACATAAAGGAAAATCACCTTAGAGGGCCTTGGAGGGGGAAAGGGTCGCCCCAGTAGCAACCACGGCACCCAGGGCACTGCAACTGCCGAGACTGAACTCTATAAACCCCCCACCAAACCACCCTCGTAGCCGGCCAATAAAACACACAACACCTTAAGTCGGGTAAGGGTCGGTCACAGCTTTATTTTCTTATCTTATTCCAAAACTTCAACTTGTTGACCATAAACACCATAACTCGGAGTATTGAAGCGCTATGCCCCACAGCGTTCTGTGGGCAAGTCTGCCTTCTTCTCCATCTGAAATCGTCAACCGACCTCTGATGTGCCTTGTAATGTAAAACACTGAAACAAACCAGAAATGAATCAGAAAAAGTAAAGAAAACAATGAAATAATGGGGAAGGGAGGGTGGGAAGCTTTCAGTCAAGATGCTGGAGAAAGAGGCCGTCCCCCTATCAGGGCCATCCTTTTAACCCCTTAGCCGCTACCACCACTTCAGCCAACCAGGACGCAGGGGTGTTGGTTAAAAGAAACACCCTCTCGCTGGTAATTAGAAACAGTGTCCACAAGAGAAACACCCCCGCGGGCAGAACCATTTTTTCCCCTTGCTGCAGGCTGAGTTTATTAACCCTTTAATGCACCACCGCTCGTCAGTCATAGACGCCTTCACTTAGGCACCTAGGCGTCCGCTAAATTCAAAAGTGTAATTGGTGGAACTTCTGTCTTCAAAATAGAATCTAAATTTATGCTTTATCTTTTGTAGCTCAGCACAGGACAGTCAACGTTAAAAAAAACCCCTCTAATATTACAGCTAGTCTAGTAGGATACGGATACAGTGAAATAGACAGACAACCTCACCCACAGAATCCATGAGGTGAAGAAAGGACATTTAAAAAGGCACAGATTCAAGAAGGCTTTATGCCAGTTCCATTATCCAAAAATACGTGTCAAATTTTCATGAAATGGACACCTCACTGGCACTCGCTTTACTAATTGACGCAACTACTCTGGTGTACAAACCTGTTGAATCTGGGCCTATGGCTGTTGTCAAGACATATATATATATATCTTTGATACACCAGTTTGATGTCCTAACCGAGTGCAGCGCCCAACCCAATGGATGTATGCTTTTGTTTTTTTTAAGTGCTGTCACCAGCTGGCTTAAAGGATAAGTCCGGGCAATTTATAAGGCCCCATTCACACGACCGCAAAATTGAGGATAGATACAGCCCCATTCACTTCTATGGGGCAGAGAGCTGCGGCAGGGAGCTAGCTCCATGCCGCGGCTCCTATGAAGAAAGTGCTATAGTTGTCCGTGCGCATGGACAACTATAGGCATTTTTAATGGGGCCGCCCAGACCACACGGCGGGCGGCCCCATTGAAAATGCCTATAGTTGTCCATGCGCACAGACAACTATAGCACTTTCTTCATAGGAGCCGCGGCATGGAGCTAGCTCCCTGCCGTCGCTCCCGGCCCCATAGAAGTGAATGGGGCTGTATCTATTCTCAATTTTGCGGATAGATACGGCCCCATTCACTTACGGTCGTGTGAATGGGGCCTAAGTTTCTGGGTCAAATAAGGGCACAGAAAGTAATTAATTGCCTGGACTTATCTTTTAAAGTGGGTAGGGGAAAAACCCCTGATGGGGTATGGGAGTGACCTTCCCGCCCTCTCTTTGGTCACTCCCAAAAACCTCACCCTATGGGTACCTTCACATGTGGCTGCGGGTCTGCTATGTAAAATCCACAGGGCATTTTTATACCGTTCACCAAACGGCGTTCAGTACTATGGGGCCGTCCGGACATACGCAGTTCTGCGCTGAACTGGGTATTTGCGTCCAGCCCCATAGTACTGAAGGTGGCATAAAATCAGCCAACGATGCGCTGTGGATTTTAGGCAGCAGAGAACCCCAAAAAAGCATCCCATTGTAAAGGCACCCGTAAATAAGGCAAGTTAACCTGCCTTTCAGCAACTGTTTGTTGCTGTAACTAACTGTGGAGGTGTTTTATATCACAGCTGAAGGACAGCAGCCTCCGTGATATATACCCCATAGACAGCCTTATTCCACGCGTGACTGCATGAGAGGCGTGAAATCATTCGCACAGAGAAGAACCCCATCAGGATTTGCGGTGCGAGATTTTACTACTCTCATGAGATCAACAAAATACCTCAAGAACAGTTAGTACCCGCTCACAAATCGGTGAGTAGTGTTCCTTGGCACGGGTGCCAGGGATAGAACCCCACGGCTATAGTTCACAACAGGTGAAATCCCCACTTTGTGAAGCATAGTCGTGGGGATTATTTTAGGGATGGTACTGTTCTTGGGGTACGGGTTGGATGGTGCACCGGTGTGAGGTATTAAGCTGGTGTGGAGATGTTAAATGGCTAACAAACCATGGGCATTAAATTTGGAGATGGGGTTCTGTTTATTTAAATGTATCAGAATGAAGTAGGGAATTTTTAAGGTGATTTTTTTTTTTAAATTGGGGTCTAAGGGGTGAACATTACTTAATAAGTTAAATTACGGATTTTTACGTTGGGCACATATTTGGAATCTTAAGGTCATTTTCTTGGACACACGGATTGCCATGCAAGACGGGTGACTGATGACTTAGTCATTCACATCAGGCAGGGGGGTGGTATAATCCGATGTAATCCAGGCACGATTCATCTTTAGAAAAGTCAGCATCTCAACACTGTGGCAAGAGAGCCTCGTTCTTTGCGGTGTTACGATGTTACCCTCCACACTGAACACCCTCTCTGACGCGACACTACTGGATGGGCAGGACAGCAGAGCCAAAGAAAACTCTGCCAGTTGAGGCCAAATGTCCAGTTTCTCTGCCCAGTACTGAACGGGGTCGGTGACACTTTGGGGCAGGGTACAATCCAGGTAGGCAGTGACCTGGTGGGTGAGCTCATGCTGGTCCACACCATGAGTCCGGTGTTGTGTCCCCTCTTCAGCAGCTGGCTGCATGAAATCGCTCATCAGCGATTGGAGGCTGTAGTGATTTCTCACACCTACACTAGTGGTGGTGGTAGTGGAGCGCGCTGGTTCCCCCCGAGCGGACGTTGTCTGGGAACCTGGCTGGTCTCGATGGTAAGTAGAGACCAGCTGTCGGGTGAGTAGGTCCCGGTAGTACCCCAGTTTTGCCTCCCTCTCTGATGGCGGAAAAAATTCTGCCATTTTGCGGCGGAAGCGAGGGTCCACCAGGGTGGCCAGCTAGTATTGGTCCCTCTGTCGGATGTCCACAATCCGGCTGTCACTCCTCAGACACTCCCGCAGGCACCTTCCCATCTGCACCAAGGACAATGAGCGCCTCTCCTCTACACTGTCCTCGGTATAGTTCCAGGGTCTGCTGGGGTCTTCCTCCGCTTCCTCTACCACCTCATCCTCCATCTCCTCCTGGCGGGACTGACAGCGCCGGGACTGACATCGGTGGTAAGACACCGGGGCAGGTTGGACTGCAGTAGAAGCGGCGGATGTTTGCAAGGTGGTGGAGGCAGAACTTCTGCTTCCCGATGCTGGCCCCCTAAAGCACCGTGGAGGTGACAGTGGCAAGAATGGGCCAACTTCCTGATGGTCTTCTGGGAGGATGTTGACCCAATGGGCAGTAACAGACATGTACTGCCCTTGCCCATAATTTGAGGACCAGACATCAGCACTCAGGTGCACACTCTTGGACACCGAGAGTCCCAACGAGTTGCCCACCTTTTTCTGCACATAACTGTACAGTGATGGGACAGCTTTTCCAGAGATGTAGTGGCGGCTGGGGACTCGCCATCTGGGGTGCGCACACGCCATGAAATCCCTGAAAGGCTGGGAGTCCACGAGGTTGAAGGGCAGGGACTGAAGCACCAGCAGCTTAACCAGGTGTCCGGTCAGTTTCTGGGCCATGGGATGGCTGCTGGAATACACCTGATGTCTGCCCATGGACTCAGTCAGGGATTGCTGCCTCATTAGCGGTGTACATGGCAGTGACACTGTGCTGCTGCTGGCAACTGAGGCGGACGAGCCCTGAGTTCCAGTGAGAGGATGCTGCATGATGGGATCTGCAGTGTATGGTGCATCCTGACAGGAGGTGGTATTAGGGTCACGGTTCTTCCAGGCCTGTTGGTGTTGCCTTTCCATATGATTTCGTATGGATGTTGTCCCGAGATTATCACCCCTACCACGACTGACCCTCTCATTGCACAGCAGGCACAAAGCGATATGCTTATCTGTCCCCAGGCGGAAGAACTGCCAAATGACTGAGGACCGTGGTTTGCTGACAGCCACGGGGGGTCTTGCTGGCTGTTGACTGCCACTGCTGCCTGAGGGTGCCTTCTCAGGACCAAGGCTTTGAGAGGGTGATCTCTGCCTGGTAGCTTCTCTTCTACCCCTCCCTCTTGTGCCTCGGTTGCTTGCAACAGTGGGATGTTGCTGCGTCGGTGGCACCTCTATTTCCTCCACCGATGATGCTGAGGATAATGAGCGCCACGTCCGATCAGCGACATCATCATCAAAGTCAGGACCACTGCTACTTTCCTCCGGTGGCTGGGACAGGATATCAGGTGTGGCACTGGATGCCCCTCCCTGGCTCTGTTGACTGCTTACAGCCAACACCTCCTCTGGAGTCTCAGTACGTTTCACCCGCTGACTTTGGTGGACTTCCTCCTCCTCCTCCTCATCACTAAAAAGTGGTAGAGACTCCAAGGGCAGATCAAGGTTTGCAAGGTTCCCTGGCAGAAGGTGCCCCAAAGGAGAGTGGCATTCTAATAACAGGGGACGGGGCAGAGGACTCTCGCTAACCGTCCCATGTAAGGGTGGTGTCGGATGATCCAGCCGATGCCTGACTCCTCGTTTGGGAGCTTTGGGCGGTGGAACTGGAGGATTCGGTAAGCCAATCTATAACCGCTAGCTGTGTGGTTCTTACTTGACCAGTGGCCGTCAGGGGTAGCTGTACCCTGCTGCCACACCTGTTACCCCGGCTGCCACTGGGCCTTGTGCTGCCACTTCTCCTACCCTCACCGCCTGGTGTTGCACTCCTAGCCTGGGAAGTGCTGGAAGTAGGACGCTTGGACATATTTTTATTGTGTGGGGGGAAATTAAATTATGGGTTTTTTTTATACTTTTTTAAACTTTATTTATTTTTTTTATAACTTTTTTTTATTTTTTTTTAAATTTTTTAAAACTTTTTAAACTTTTTTTTTTTTTTTAAAAACTTTGTTTATAACTTTTTTTTTTAGTTTTTTTTAACCTTTTTTTGTTGTGGCTAAACGGGGTTGACGGCACCCAGCTGAGCAGCAACATGTAGCGTGTACGGTCACGGAACAGGAATGCTACCTGTCCTGACTCTTTTCTCTCACTATTTTTTTTTTCTCACCCTATCTCTCCCTAGATGACACAATTTTTTTATTTAGAGTCCTTCCTATGACTCTACCTATCTCTTGCTTTCTCAGCCTCTTTCCCTATCTATCACCTTAACTTCTATATCTAGCTTTCTCTTCCTCTCTCCTGCTTCTCTCACTAGAAGAAAAGGAAGAAAACAGGCAGCGCCACTTGTGTGAAATCAGCAGGCTGGTTTGACAGAATGAAAGCATATAATGCGCTCACCTTTAGTAGTTGTGAGAAGTCACAACAGACTGTAGATCGCGTTGCTGGTAATTTATGGACCCCACCAGCGTCAGGGGTTTCCTTTTAGACTGCGGCCCACGATCCTCGGGTCCCCAATGGTGAAGATACCAATCCGGGGCTCGATAGTAGTATAGGAAAAAACAGGGTTGTTGGATCGTTTCTAGTCACGGCGCTGTCTTTTTCAGGAGTACAAAAACACTCTGTGCTCAATTATTAGTGTGTTATATTTATTTTAGTATATAAAAGAAACAAAGGTCTACGCGTTTTGGAGGATCAGTGCCTCCTTCTTCAGGACAATAATAATAACATATAGTGCAAACGATAGTGCCTTTAAAAGGCCGTTTTTGGCGCCAAGAGTAAAAAAGGGGGCGTGGTCATGGCCCTTTTTTTTTTTTTTTTTTTAATAAACTTTCTTACAAAAAATATATAAAATACAAAAAGAAACAGAGTCAGGCGCGTCAAAAGTGCCTAATTAAAATGTATGAAGAAAAGGATAAAAATACAGGCATGTTCACACTATTTGAAGATCGGCGTTTTGGCGCGTGAATGGGATCGGGGGGTGGGTTGGGGGTGTGTCAGGTTCTGTGATGCCCCAATGCATCACAGATTATCCCGATATGGATCCCGGGCCTTGATGCAGAACGTTGTAACCATCATGGAGGCTATGCGGCTTGGGTGAGAGACTGCAATCTTCCACTATTAAGTTTATTGGACCATGGATTTGAGGTCTTAATACTGTGGGGTTCTATAGGATGGTCTCATTTAGCTCGTTCAGGTCTTAATACTGTGGGGTTCTATAGGATGGTCTCATTTAGCTCGTTCAGACCAAGCGGTGCCAATGTATTCAATTGGTAGATCCAGTATACCTCCCGTTTTTGGAGTATACTGAACCTATTGTACGGATTATATGGGATGTGATCAATGGGGGTGATTATAATTGGGTGGTCTTGTTTTTCTTTTGTTGTGGCACAATGCCTTGAGAGTCCATGTTTGTTATATAGGCGTTTTATATTATACCTATGTTGGTTTAGTCTACAGTGCAGACTTTGTGTGGTGCGACCCACATATTGGAGGACACATTTGCATTCTATCAGATATATCACATAGGTAGATTGGCAGTTCATATTGTGTTTTATTGGAAATATGGTCCCATTTGTGTTCGATTTAAACTGATGTTGTGCATGTGTGATCACTTTGCAACATAAACATCTGGATTTATTACATCTATAGCTCCCTGTTTTGTGGGAGTGATCATTTATTTCTCCTTTCTCAGTTTTTTTTGTGAATATAGTCTGATGTTGTTTTAATATGCTGGGGGCTAGAAGATTTTTTATTGTTGGGGCCCTACGGTATGTAATAATGGGTTTTTTTGGGAGATGTTTTTGTAGAAAAGGATCCTGTAGTAGTATGTGCCAGTGCTTTGCCATAATTTTTCTAATTTGAGAATTCGATGTACTGTATTGAGTTATAAGGTTGATCAGTTCCATAGGGGTTTCTTTTTTATTGCTAGGTAGTAGGCAGCTTTCCTGAGAAATTTCTTTACATTTTTTATAAGCATCTTTAATTAATTTTTTTGGGTAGTCTTTTTCTTTGAACCTGTTATTAAGAATTTTCGCTTGATTTTTGTATTCTATTGTGTTGGTGCAATTTCGTCTGATCCGTTTGTATTGACTGTATGGAATGTTGTTTAACCATTTTTTGTGGTGAAAGCTGGAATAGTGGATATAACTATTAGTGTCAACTGGTTTGAAGTAGGTTTTTGTGGTTATTATGTTTTCTGTGGAGGAAATTACTATGTCTAGGAATTCGATGTTTGTTTTACTGTAATTCGGGGTAAAAGTGATACCCCACTCAGTGCTGTTTAGATATTCACAAAAACGGTTTGCTGACTCTTCATTACCGTTCCAGATAATGAACAGGTCATCGATATATCTTCGATAGTGGATTATATTGTCTTTGTATACAGTATTATTCCAAATATGGGTGGCCTCAAATTCCCCCATAAATATATTGGCGAAGGCCGGTGCTACCTTCGTCCCCTTCGCGGTCCCCCTCTGCTGGTGATAGATTTCGTTGTTGTATAGGAAGTAGTTATTTTTAAGTATGAACTCAAGGCCCTCTATTAGGAAATTTATCTGGGGTTCTTGCAGTATTTTGTCCCTAGAAAGGCAATCAAATATACATTTTAGGCCTAGTTTGTGGGGGATATTTGAATAAAGGGCAGTGACATCCAGAGTGAACAGAGCATAGGAGGGTTGCCATGGTATGTCCTGTAGTTCTATTATAAGCTGTCTTGAATCATGGAGGTAGCTGGGTAATTTTTTCACGTATGGTTGAAGATGAAGGTCCAGAAAATGTGACAGGTTGCTGGTCGCACAGTTGGTATTCGATATTATTGGACGACCGGGGGTTTTTTTTTGTGTTTTTATGGATTTTGGGCAGATAATAGAAGTAAGGTGTGCAGGGTGTTTTGGGAAGTAAGAATTTTTTCTCATTTTTATTTATGAATTGATTGTCAAGTGCAGATTTTATTAGTGTATTTAGTCCATTTAGAACAGTTGGGAAGGGGTTTTCTGTAATTTTTTTATAGTAAATCTCGTCACTTAGTATATTTAATGCTTCCTCTTCATACTGGGAGTAGTCTAAAATCACGATGCCCCCACCCTTATCTGCTGGTTTTATGACTATATTAGTATTTTTCTGAAGGTTTTTTAGGGCTTTTTGTTCTGAATTTTTTAAGTTTTTTGGAGGTTGTTTCTGTTTTATATTATCGGACAATGTTTTGAGCTCAGAGGAGACTAAATCAAAGAAAGTGGGTATTATGTATCCTTGATTGTGTACTGGAAAGAATTGGGATTTTGGTCTGATTTCTTGGTGTTTGTAGGTTGTGGTGGTTAAATTTGTAGCTGTTTCTAGTATGGTATCGGTTTGTGGATTTTTAATTTTTTCCATTTCGAAATGTCTTTTTATTGTTAATTTTCTTCTGTATTTCTGTATATCGATAAATAGCTCAAATGGGTTGACATCGTTTGTGGGGCAGAATGATAGGCCCTTTTCTAGGAGGCTTATTTCTGATGCAGTTAATTTGTATTGAGACAAGTTGAATATTTTCACAGTGGAGGGTTGTTTGTTCTGAGTGGTGTTGTTCTTTTTTTGTGTATTTTT
>ONZH01001628.1:0-52156 GCA_900303285.1 Rhinella marina
CCTGTGTTTATACCCACCCGTCTGAAAAGTTAGTACAACGGACTGTGTACCTTGAACTATAAAAAATATAGGCCTTATATTGGCAACTGTACTGTGCGTTCTCTTGCAAAAATTATTTAAATACCTGGTGTTAATACCCACCGTCTGAAAAGTTAGTACACGGCTGTGTACCTTGACTATAAAATATATAGGCCTTATAATTGGCAACTGTACTGTGCGTTCTCTTGCAAAATTATTTAAATACCTGGTGTTTATACCCACCGTCTGAAAAGTTAGTACACGGCTGTGTACCTTGAACTATAAAATATATAGGCCTTATACTAGGCAACTGTACTGTGCGTTCTCTTGCAAAATTATTTAAATACCTGGTGTTTATACCCACCGTCTGAAAAGTTAGTAACACGGCTGTGTACCTTGAACTATAAAATATATAGGCCTTATAATTGGCAACTGTACTGTGCGTTCTCTGCAAAATTATTTAAATACCTGGTGTTAATACCCACCGTCTGAAAAGTTAGTACACGGCTGTGTACCTTGAACTATAAAATATATAGGCCTTATAATTGGCAACTGTACTGTGCGTTCTCTTGCAAAATTATTTAAATACCTGGTGTTATACCCACCGTCTGAAAAGTTAGTACACGGCTGTGTACCTTGAACTATAAAATATATAGGCCTTATAATTGGCAACTGTACTGTGCGTTCTCTTGCAAAATTATTTAAATACCTGGTGTTTATACCCACCGTCTGAAAAGTTAGTACACGGCTGTGTACCTTGAACTATAAAATATATAGGCCTTATAATTGGCAACTGTACTGTGCGTTCTCTTGCAAATATTTAAATACCTGGTGTTTAATACCCACCGTCTGAAAAGTTAGTAACACGGCTGTGTACCTTGAACTATAAAATATATAGGCCTTATAATTGGCAACTGTACTGTGCGTTCTCTTGCAAAATTATTTAAATACCTGGTGTTTATACCCACCGTCTGAAAAGTTAGTACACGGCTGTGTACCTTGAACTATAAAATATATAGGCCTTATAATTGGCAACTGTACTGTGCGTTCTCTTGCAAAATTATTTAAATACCTGGTGTTTATACCCACCGTCTGAAAAGTTAGTACACGGCTGTGTACCTTGAACTATAAAATATATAGGCCTTATAATTGGCAACTGTACTGTGCGTTCTCTTGCAAAATTATTTAAATACCTGGTGTTAATACCCACCGTCTGAAAAGTTAGTACACGGCTGTGTACCTTGAACTATAAAATATATAGGCCTTATAATTGGCAACTGTACTGTGCGTTCTCTTGCAAAATTATTTAAATACCTGGTGTTTATACCCACCGTCTGAAAAGTTAGTACACGGCTGTGTACCTTGAACTATAAAATATATAGGCCTTATAATTGGCAACTGTACTGTGCGTTCTCTTGCAAAATTATTTAAATACCTGGTGTTTATACCCACCGTCTGAAAAGTTAGTACACGGCTGTGTACCTTGAACTATAAAATATATAGGCCTTATAATTGGCAACTGTACTGTGCGTTCTCTTGCAAAATTATTTAAATACCTGGTGTTTATACCCACCGTCTGAAAAGTTAGTACACGGCTGTGTACCTTGAACTATAAAATATATAGGCCTTATAATTGGCAACTGTACTGTGCGTTCTCTTGCAAAATTATTTAAATACCTGGTGTTTATACCCACCGTCTGAAAAGTTAGTACACGGCTGTGTACCTTGAACTATAAAATATATAGGCCTTATAATTGGCAACTGTACTGTGCGTTCTCTTGCAAAATAATTTCACGGCTGTGAAGGCAAAATATTGTAACCAAAAAATAATAAAATGCGGAGGGGGGCTAGCGGAATAGGACGTGGACGAGGACGGGGGCGCGGAAATGCTGTTGGGGGCCTTGTTGAAGCCAGTGGGGATACAATGCGTGCTGGTGAGGGTCAGCCAGGATCCCGCTCATCCAGAATCCCTGCCTTTATGGGACAGTTAAGCAGGGGGCGGGTTACACCGCTGTTGAGGCCTGAGCAGGTTGAACAGGTGGTGCAATGGATAGCCGATAGCGCTTCCACACAGTTGTCCACCAGCCAGTCATCCACACAGTCTCACTCTGACCCTCCTTCCTCCACACCTGGCCAACAGAGTCATCCCACCATTGACCCCTCCCAGGAGCTCTTTTCGGGTCCTTTTTCAGATGTGCCGGAAGAATCCCAGGAGCTAGCAGAGGAATTTGTTTGTAGTGATGCCCAAACACTTGAGTTTTCGCCATCTCCTGCTGATGTGGACCCTGAGCCAGCATCTGTTATCATGAGCGATGATGATGATGAGACGCAGTTGCCATCAAGGGAGGCTGTTGGAATGTCCAGTGGGCAGGAGGAGGAGCAGAGTGAGGAAGTTGAGGGTGGTGGATGACGAAATGACCGACCCCACTTGGCCAGGGGTGATGTCCAGCGAGGAAAGTAGTGGAGAGGTGGTGGTCTGCGCAGCACCGAAAAAGGCAGCAAGAGGCAGAGGGATGTCCAGAGGCAGAGGGATGTCCAGAGGCAGAGGGATGTCCACAGGCAGAGGGATGTCCAGAGGCAGAGGACAGTCCAGACAGAGAAGTGAGGCCACAGCCAGCAGGGCCGAAGCTGTTCCCGGCAGCGGGCAGTCGCGCGAAGCTCCCCCATCGAGGCCTCGTACTTCTGTGGTGTGGAGATTTTTTAATGTTTGTGCGGATGACAAACTGAGCGCGGTTTGCACACTCTGCCACTCAAAACTGAGTAGGGGCTCTGAGAAGAGCAATCTGACCACCTCAGGCATGCGGCGTCACTTGGAAGTCAAGCACTGGGCTGAGTGGGAGAGAGCAAACGCAATACAACCTGCGCCCGGTCTTGCTGCCACTGCCTCTTCCCCTGTGTTGTGTGCTGCCACTGCGGTCCAGACCTCCAGCCAGGACACCTCCACATCTGCCTCTGCCTCGGCTACTTTGGGGCCTTCTCCTTCAGCCTCCCCTTCCCCCGCCTCTTCGCCTGCACCTTCACACTCCTCGTCCCAACAACTGTCCATCTCGCAGGCGTTCGACCGCAGGCGGAAGTACGCCTCGAGTCACCCCCAAGCCCAAGCCTTAAACTGCCACATCTCCAAACTGCTGGCCCTGGAGATGTTGCCGTTTAGGCTTGTGGAGACGCAGGCCTTCCGCGACCTGATGGCGGCTGCCGCACCTCGCTATTCCGTCCCCAGCCGCCACTACTTTTCCCGGAGTGCCGTCCCCGCCCTGCACCAGCACGTGTCGCGTAACATCAGGCGGGCCCTGAGGTACGCAGTCAGCGCAAAGGTCCACTTGACCACCGACTCGTGGACAAGCGCTTGCGGCCAGGGACGATACATTTCTTTGACGGCACACTGGGTGAATGTAGTGGAAGCGGGGACGGGGTCGCAAACAGAGACGGCCTACCTACCACCCCCGCCCAAGATTGCCAGCACGGGTTCTGATAAACCCCCCTCCTCCTCCTCCTCCTCCTCTGCCTTAACATCGCCCTCAGCCGCTAGCTGGAAGCGTTGCAGCACTGGCGCGGGGAGACGTCAGCAGGCGGTGCTTAAGCTCATCAGCTTGGGCGACAGGAAGCACAGCGCCCCAGAGGTGAGGGACGCCATATTGCAGCAGACGGAGATGTGGCTGTCGCCGCTGCAGCTAGGACCAGGCATGGTCGTGTGCGATAACGGCCGTAACCTGGTGGCGGCTCTGGAGCTTGCCGAACTCGATCACGTACCATGCCTGGCCCACGTTTTTAATCTGGTAGTCCAAAAATTTCTAAAGACTTACCCCAACCTGGCAGAGCTACTGGTGAAAGTGCGGCGCTTGTGCGCTCACTTTCGGAAGTCAACTGTAGCTGCTGCTAGCTTAAAAAAACTCCAGCAACGCCTCCATTTGCCTGAACATCGGCTGTTGTGCGACCTGCCGACTCGCTGGAATTCCACCTATTCCATGTTGGCCAGGGTGTGTGAGCAGCAGAGAGCATTGATGGAGTACCAGATTATGAATCCACGCGTGCCTCCAACTCAGCTCCCTCAGTTTGCCAACCACGAGTGGCCATGGATGGCAGACATATGCGATGTACTGCGTATCTTTGAGGAGTCCACCAAGAAGGTCAGCAGCGAGGACGCTATAGTGAGCGTAACCATCCCGCTCCTATGCGTCCTTAAAGAATCGCTCATCGCAATAAGGGAGAACGCATTGCACGCAGAGGAGACGGGGGTAGGAGGAGACGCAACGGAGCTACACAGTCAGACCACACTTTTGTCTGCTTCTCGGTGGCAGTTGCAGGAGGAGGAGGAGGATGAGGAGGAGGAGGACGACGTGGAGGTGGCTGTGGAAGAGGAGGAGGATGCTGGCGGCGAGGGTAGCAGTCAGGCTGTGTGCGTCCCATTGGTTCAGCGCGGATGGGGCGGAGAGGAGGCGGAAGAGGAAGAGGAGGAAATGGCAAGTGATCCTTCTGGTGGGGGCAGTGAGGTCATGCCTATTCAGAGTCTGGCACACATGGCTGACTTCATGCTGGGCTGCTTTTCCCGGGACACACGTGTTGTCCGGATAGTGGAGAACAAACTGTACTGGGTCTTCGCAATCCTGGACCCCCGGTATAAAGATAACGTCTCTTCTTTTATTCCGGTAGAGGAGAGGACGAATCGATTGCTGGAATACCAGAGGGAACTCGTGCAGAACATGATGGAGATTTTCCCACCCACCATCGCTGGCGGCAGAGAGGAGAGGGTCTCCCAGAGTCCCACAACATCAATCAGGCCCACAGCCACCAGGGGAACACTCTCCAAGGTGTGGGACACGTTCATGGCACCCCCTCGTGCAACTTCCATCACTGCGGGGCCCGCTATCAGCAGGAGGGACAAGTATCGGCGGATGTTGCGGGAGTACCTGGCAGACCGTACCCCTGTCCTCCCCGATCCCTCGGCGTCCTACACTTACTGGGTCTCCAAGTTGGACACGTGGCTGGAACTGTCCCTGTATGCCTTGGAGGTGCTTGCCTGCCCTGCCGCCAGCGTGCTATCAGAAAGGGTGTTCAGTGCAGCCGGGGGCATTATAACCGATAAGCGCAGCCGCCTGTCAACCGACAGTGCCGACAGGCTGACGCTAATCAAAATGAACAGCAAGTGGATTGACCCGGACTTTGCTTCTCCAACAGTGGAAAGCAGCCAAAAGTGAAGTGCCATCTGTATGAAGTGCCATTTCCTCCTCCACCTCCTCCTCCTCCTCCTTAACCGCCGTAGAATTGCTCCGTAAATAAGAAAAATTTATATATTTATGGCTCACCTCTTGGGCCTCCACAAAATTTTTAAGAGGTCTCACCTCTTGGGCCTACACAAAATGTTTAAGAGGTCTCACCTCTTGGGCCTCCACATAATTTTTAAGAGGTCTCACCTCTTGGGCCTCCACAAAATGTTTAAGAGGTCTCACCTCTTGGGCCTCCACAAAATTTTTAAGAGGTCTCAGCTCTTGGGCCTCCACAATATTTTAACAGGTCTCACCTCTTGGGCCTCGACAAAATGTTTAAGAGGTCTCACCTCTTGGGCCTCCACAAAATGTTTAAGAGGTCTCACCTCTTGGGCCTCCACAAAATGTTTAAGAGGTCTCACCTCTTGGGCCTCCACATAATTTTTAAGAGGTCTCACCTCTTGGGCCTCCACATAATTTTTAAGAGGTCTCACCTCTTGGGCCTCCACAAAATGTTTAAGAGGTCTCACCTCTTGGGCCTCCACAAAATTTTATCAAAGGTCTTCACCTCTTGGGCCTCCACAAAATTTTTAACAGGTCTCACCTCTTGGGCCTCCACAAAATTTAACAAGGTCTCACCTCTTGGGCCTCCACAAAATTTTAAGAGGTCTCACCTCTTGGGCCTCCACATAATTTTTAAGAGGTCTCACCTCTTGGGCCTCCACATAATTTTTAAGAGGTCTCACCTCTTGGGCCTCCACAAAATGTTTAAGAGGTCCACCTCTTGGGCCTCCACAAAATTTTAAAGGTCTCACCTCTTGGGCCTCCACAAAATTTTTAACAGGTCTCACCTCTTGGGCCTCCACATAAATTTATCAAGGTCTCACCTCTTGGGCCTCCACAAAATGTTTAAGAGGTCTCACCTTTTGGGCCTCCACATAATTTTATCAAGGTCTCACCTCTTGGGCATCCACAAAATTTTTAACAGGTCTCACCTCTTGGGCCTCCACAAAATGTTTAAGAGGTCTCAGCTCTTGGGCCTCCACAAAATTTTTAACAGGTCTCACCTCTTGGGCCTCGACAAAATGTTTAAGAGGTCTCACCTCTTGGGCCTCCACAAAATGTTTAAGAGGTTCACCTCTTGGGCCTCCACAAAATGTTTAAGAGGTCTCACCTCTTGGGCCTCCACATAATTTTTAAGAGGTCTCACCTCTTGGCCTCCACATAATTTTTAAGAGGTCTCACCTCTTTGGCCTCCACAAAATGTTTAAGAGGTCTCACCTCTTGGGCCTCCACAAAATTTTATCAAGGTCTCACCTCTTGGGCCTCCACAAAATTTTTAACAGGTCTCACCTCTTGGGCCTCCACATAAATTTATCAAGGTCTCACCTCTTGGGCATCCACAAAATTTTTAACAGGTCTCACCTCTTGGGCCTCCACATAATTTTATCAAGGTCTCACCTCTTGGGCATCCACAAAATTTTTAACAGGTCTCACCTCTTGGGCCTCCACAAAATGTTTAAGAGGTCTCACCTCTTGGGCCTCCACAAAATTTTATCAAGGTCTCACCTCTTGGGCCTCCACATAATTTTTAAGAGGTCTCACCTCTTGGGCCTCCACATAATTTTTAAGAGGTCTCACCTCTTGGGCCACCACAAAATGTTTAAGAGGTCTCACCTCTTGGGCCTCCACAAAATTTTATCAAGGTCTCACCTCTTGGGCCTCCACAAAATTTTTAACAGGTCTCACCTCTTGGGCCTCCACATAAATTTATCAAGGTCTCACCTCTTGGGCATCCACAAAATTTTTAACAGGTCTCACCTCTTGGGCCTCCACATAATTTTATCAAGGTCTCACCTCTTGGGCATCCACAAAATTTTTAACAGGTCTCACCTCTTGGGCCTCCACAAAATGTTTAAGAGGTCTCACCTCTTGGGCCTCCACAAAATTTTATCAAGGTCTCACCTCTTGGGCCTCCACAAAATTTTTAACAGGTCTCACCTCTTGGGCCTCCACATAAATTTATCAAGGTCTCACCTCTTGGGCCTCCACAAAATGTTTAAGAGGTCTCAGCTCTTGGGCCTCCACAATATTTTTAACAGGTCTCACCTCTTGGGCCTCGACAAAATGTTTAAGAGGTCTCACCTCTTTGGCCTCCACATAATTTTTAAGCGGTCTCACCTCTTGGGCCTCCACATAATTTTTAAGAGGTCTCACCTCTTGGGCCTACAAACAATTTTTAAGAGGTCTCACCTCTTTAGCCTCCACACAATTTTTAACGGGTCTCACCTCTTGGGCCTCCACATAATTTTTAAGAGCTCTCACCTCTTGAGCCTCCACAAAATGTTTAAGAGGTCTCACCTCTTGGGCCTCCACATAATTTTTAAGAGATCTCACCTTGGCCTTTTTGAGGGGCCTCCACATAATTTTTAAGAGGTCTCACCTCTTTAGCCTCCACACAATTTTTAAGACGTCTCACCTCTTGGGCCTCCACAAAATTTTCCATGAGCCTCTGGCCAGCCCACGGCCTCTTCCTGCCTTTTGCGGTCCTACGCATCCCTCAACATCCCCACTGCTTTACCTGCTAGACATGACACTGGGCCAGGTCGGGTCACTGACATCTCTAGCGCCAACAATTTGGGCATTTTAAGGCTTCTGCATGTGTTTGAGTTGTTTTTACATTTTAAAGAAGACATGTCTGACCACATTTCACACACACACACAATGACAATTAGGGGTGGGGTCTATTTGCTTTCCCCCTTGCCTATGCCATCTGTGGTTGTCATAGGCAACGTGATTTTAAGGGGTGCAGAATTTCATCTTCTTTTTTGTCTAGTTTGCCTTGGGGTCCATGGCAATGTAGAGGAAAGAAGGTTTCCTTGTATGGTCTCACTTTACAGAGAGGTTACATTGTCTTTAGAGTGTATTGTTGAGAGGCTGTGATAGTGGCGTAATAGTGCGACTTGGGCGCGTTATATGCACCCAGACATGCTTCCCCTGCTGTCCCAGTTGCATTCCAGCAGTGTTGGCATCCTTTTCTGAGGTTTCAGGGTGGACTTGGTGACCTCCAAGTGGTCGAATTGAGATTTCCAAGTGGCGAGCATTTTTTTCCCATAGACTTTAATGGGATTCGATATTCGGTCGAATAGTCGAATTTCGCGGTCTATTCGAATCGAATTTCGAACTTTCGAATATTTCACTACTCGCTCATCTCTAGTAATTTGAGGAAACATAATGGGTAGCAGTGGAAGAAAACATTGCTTTGCACGGGTATATTTAATCTATTTCATTTAATGTTTCTGTATGTTGTTGCAGACAGAAATCCAACTTCCCTCCCACCCTTGCAGCTGACAGAAGTTGATTTTTACCTTCATTTTTTCAATCCCCGTTGGCTGTGGAGTGGGAGGGGGCGTGGCCTGACAGAGTCGGAGCGTGGTTTCGCGAGATCTGGGGCGGGGGTCAGAGTGGCATGAATTACAGGTCGATGACATGGTAATTTATGGGGACCCGCAATGGGTAGCAGTGGAAAAAAACATCTTTTATTAGTACTGAATGGTCGTAGTCTAAAATTAGTCAATTTCATCTACGATTTTTGTGTGTCGTTGCAGAGAGAAATTCACCCTCCCACCCCTGCAGCTGATTTTTTTCAATCCCCGTTGCCTGCGGAGTGGGAGGGGGCGTGGCCTGGTAGAGTTGGGGGTGTGGATCATCAAGATGCTTCGAATGGTTGTGGTGAAATTATCCGGTGTGACAATAGATTTGCCATTGTTTTCCTTCTAATGAGTAAATGTGGTGGAAAATATTTTCCCAATTTGCTCTGTGTGAACCTACATGTTGTGTCTATGCTAATAGAGCGATATGGATAAATACACATCCGGGCATAAATATTTATGCACATTGCTCCAGATCTCCTGCCGGCAACATCATTGCAACCATTAAATCCAGCCACAACCCAACATAGACAAAGAGCATGGTGCTATGGGCAGCAGAACCGTATGCAGGGGTTTATTTACTACTGCTCGGCTTTACTTTTTGGCAGGTATAATGGCCTTTTTTCTCTGCAGTACCTGATAGACATTCAGCATAGCGTTGTATCTCAGCGGAGAGTTTGGCTGTCAGCTGCACTGTAATTAGATACATTAGGTTTTGTTGTGAGACTACAGCAATTTCTGCAAAGGGAAAAATAATAGGAATTAACCGCAAAGGAAACTGGTGTAAAGTATATGTCTTTAATGCTCACTGAGTTATACAAAGCAGAGGAGCTACAGTTAGGATATTGAACCAGGTCAAAACTAGAAGGGAAATGGTCTCAGGTATCATGGGGAAAAATAGATTTTAAAATGACTAATAATTTTATGCTGGGCTAAGTAAACGGTGTACAATGCAGGTTCTTTGCATTGTACACATACAGTTGGTATGTAAAATGTAGGTGAGGGCTGCTTCACCCTTGCATTTGAAAACATGGATCAAACTAGAAATGACTGGGCCCTACAGCAAATTTTTAAATACCTCCCCCAGCAACCTTTTTGCACCCCCCTACTCATATAGCTCCTAGATGGGACAAACCCAGACACCGTTTCCTTAGGGGGGAAACAGTCGACGCAAAACATGTGTCGGGGTCTCTTGCAGGTGCCACTAGCCGGGTCTGTATTGTGTATATGTTGTGAATCATGTTTTATCGATTTCATTAAAGATATATTTTTGGATATTATTTTTGTATTATATTTGTGTATATGCTGAGTGTCTGCTTTTGTCCCATCTAGGAGCTATTCATTTTTGACACTTGTGCTCTATTCGTGTTGCATAACCGTGTTCCGGTTTTGTGTTTTATTGCTTCTTGGTATCCCACCCCCCTACTCATATGCAACCCCCACTCCTGTGACTAGTCAAGGTCATTCTCTCAGACCAGGCCCAGCAGCCGCTCTGTCTGTTTCCTCCCCGAATATACCGAATATACTGTACATAATTTTATTGTATAATACTGTTGAGTGAACCCTGACAATAAAATCTGATAGTCCTCCTCCCTGGCGGGCCCCTTCTGAGCTAGGGCCCCAAAGCAGCTGCTTCTCCTGCTTCCCCTATAGCTACACCTCTGAATCTGTTCCATTTCTCTTCTGTTTTGCTGTAAGCTGTCCAGTCTTCATTTGTATTTGTTCAATTATTTTTAATTAAAATATTTGTTACTTTTATAACTGTTTTTATAAAGTTGCTGAAATACAGAAGGAAAAAAGGAAACTATACAAATATGAAACTGTACATAATTAAATTTAAGGGCTTATAGTTGTTAAAAACAGGCCTGCCAACTTCTTGTAGTTTGTAGGCGAGAGGATGGTTACAGCATACTAAGTGTGCCACCGTAATTTCTTTGCCCATTGCTCCAACACTTCAAACAGGTTCCACCCCTTTTATGTGCATCCCCACCCCTTTATGTGGCACTTCACCCCTTTTGTACAGTGTCACACCGACTTTATTCACATTTGTTCTCCAGGGTTGTGTCTAACATCTCAGCATACCGGCCACAGATAAGTTTGACGGGATTGTCCCAAGAAAACTATTGTACATTTTTCAAACTAGCACCAGGATCTGAATACTTTTGTGATTGCATACAATAAAAGATGTAGTATAGCCACTGAGATATTAAAAAAAAAAATCTATGTAGTGCCACCTGATGTTTATTCTTTTCCTTATTTCTCTGTGCACTTGGCTGAGGTGGTTACATATGGTCAGTTCCATCATTCAGCTACCACCAGCTGGATCTACTAGTGGCAGCTTAAAAAAAAATTAGCAGAGCAATTGGAACAATGAATGGGCAGATCTCTGGATCCATGTGAGGTACAGGGCCATTTCTAGCTTTGTTAGAAAGAGATTGTCATTTACTGTATGGTGTACTGTATGTTGTCTGAGCTTTATCTTTTACTTTAATCATGGAATATCCCCCTTAAAGTACATGCTCCTTCCTCTAAAAACTGGGAGATTGGCCAACTCTTCCAAGAGTAGGGGGTCTCCTTTTTTTCATGGAGCTTCTTAGACAATGCAAGAAACTTGTAATGTACAGCTAAAATCAGTACCGATTTGGTTTAGGAAAAGAATTCCATGCACATAAAAAATTGAATGGATGAAAATATGAATAAAAATATCAATAAAGCCATTTAAATGTATGACAGCTGTTTTAAAAAAGCAATAAGTAAGGACCTATAAGATAGTATGAATGAGCTCTATGTTTAACAAACCTAAGTAGGATGTAATATGATCTTTCAGGACTCTATACACTATACATATTATTGATTATTGCATTGACTCCATAGATAACAGAGTTGCATGAGAATTGTAGCAATAGCCAAGATTAGTAGCTAAATTTCCACTAGGTGGCGATAACCCCGACTGTAATTAGTGAAACTTTATTCAATTTACCTATTAAATCAGCCTGTTTGATGTAAAGAAATGTCATTTGTGAGCGGGTTGTTAGTCCTCAGTCACTAGGTGTTGATGTTCATGTCTGATAATATTTGACCATTGTAGTTTGGATAATTCACACTAAATCAATTTGCTTTCTCATAATGGCAAGAACTGGAGTTGAAAATAATTTTTCATAGATATAAGACCTTAGTTAACCATGTATTGTTAACCATGTACAGTATCCATGTCCTCATAGATGTCCAGATTTTTATAACTCATTTATTGAATTTTTTTTCTCACTTCCCATGTTTGTACGTCACAAGGGGTTTTTAGAGTGTGATGTCTTATGAGTGTCTCTTCTGGAGTTGGTATGTGTCTGGCCATCAGGTCCCTCCCTCTACTAACAATGCCGACCTCCTCTTCAGGGGGAGTCTGAACCTTCAACTTTTGGCTCATAGTAGATGGTGTGGTGGCAGAAGCCAGGAGCAAGACATGCCCATTGCAGGATAATCTGGTCTTGGGTATCAGGGAAGAGGTTTAGAGGTGCATCTCTTTTTAGAAAGGCATTATGATGAACCACACCCTTGAGCACCCTTTTTAGCACTTGGGAGATAGAAAGCTTCATCTTCGGTATTTAATATAGAAAATATAAGACTTATCACACTGGAGGCACATGGAGGAGGTTTAACAACACATGAAGTCCCCTTGTGTGATAGATCTTCAGGCACTCCAACATCAACTGATATATAGCACTTTTCCCGGCTCACAGCACAGGTCTAAAAATCAGGTAACCAGAATAACTTCCAGGAACAATTACCTATCTCCAAAATTCTAGTAACTATAGCATGTATAGCTTGTATAGCCTTGTAGTTACTTGTAGAGTAGAAAAATTCTATATAAATGGCATCTACTGGAACATCATACAACTTTTTTTCTATTGGATTAGAATAGAATCCTTCAGGGAAAGCTTTAAGGCCCAATGCACCTCTATGGGTGCCCCATTACAACTCAACCAAATAGCTCCATAATACAGCCAAGAGACCAGTTTCTATATCCAGTAACTACACTTGTTCATATTGACCCCTTTGCACACCTTGATGTAGCTGTATGTCACCGGTGCACATGGAGTGGGATCAGGTTCAATCTTGGGATATAGCTGACACCCATCTGCAGCTGCTGGGATCAGAGATAACTTCTGTACCAGCCTATTAAACCCTGTGAATAGCAAATGTAGCATCAGAGCACAGGGGGCACCTTCTGTCTTCCAATCACTCCCTGCAATGCAATGATAGGGTTTTGGACAATGATCGAGGGTCTACTGTCCCATTCTCAGCTGTTGCTGTTTGTAAGTAGGCCTGCTGTCGGCCTGGAACTCACAATATAATAGATCATTATGATGCAGTAAGCTTGGGTCAGCCGAGCTGCAGTCTTCCAGGGAATGTGCCCATCACATAGGCCACCCAGGACCGCATATGCTTGAAGGAAACTGGCTGAATATTGTGTTTCCCCTCAGAACCAATGAGGAACTGTATTGTTTAGTGGAAGGCTCAGTTCAAACCCCATTTTGCAGTATCAGTGGGGCTTATGGAAAATGAAGAGTGTTGCACTATGCTCAAATACCAATCCATTCAAAATTCTCGGGATAAAGAGAGGGCTCAAGACCCCGTTTTAGTGATAAATGGGTGATACATAGATAATAAATACCGTATGTTGGAAAACCCCTTAACGGTTTTCAATTTATAATTGTGCCATTTTATGTACTGCTTTAATAAGACTATTTATTAGTTCTTTAATCCAGTAATTCATGGATGTCCCACGTGATCCCCTGGATAGGTTACACATGTCCATTGTGGGACAATCTCTTTACTATCTATAGAAAAATATTTTTAAAAAAGTCCACATGGCCAGCATTTTTGTAATTTTTGCGACATAGGATAATGCAGTTTCCTCTAGGCATGGAGATTATTTCTGTCATCACCCTCCCCAGACCCCTCAAAAAATAAAAATATTGTAGAACAAAAACATTCAGAAAAAAGAATGTAAAATTCGGGATACACCTGGCATTTGATGAATGGCTTTCCAGAGTTCATTGTGTCCGGCATAGCTGGAAAGTACTGGAACAATGCCAGGAGGCATTAACTGTAATGGGACTCCGCGGGTATCTGGTCTGTTTCTGGCATTAATGCCGGGCTTTGGCTAGACAAAAACAGATGATTGCAGTGGTTTTTTTGTCCGGCTGTATCCTGCCACTAATGTCGGAAACAGGGTAGATCCCTGTTGGGTCCCATTGTAGTCAATGGGCTCCAGCGGTAAAAGTCTATGCTAGATACGATGAACTTCGGCAGGCCGCTTCTCTGCCAGAACAGCCTACTGGAAGATATTGACACTGGTGTGAAACTAGCCTTAATGGTTGGATAGAGAAGTCCTGGGCACAGGTATATAACTTGAAGCTCTTAGCACTCAATATAAAATCTGTATCATAAGCCATTTATAATAATGGTGTTTTCTTGTATGGCAAAGGGCCCTTTGAACCCCCTAAAGAACTAGTACTGGGGTGTGACTCCTATGACTGCATCCTTGTTAGGTAGACTATTTACATATTTAGACTAAAATCCAAGTGATTTATGCTGAAATCATAATTTTAGACCCTGGAGTCCATATTATTGGGCTGGGTTGACCGCAGGACAATTCTTGTGTTAAAATAATGTTTCACAATTAAACAGCTGGATATATGTATTGCTCTTCTGAGCGCATACAATCCTTAAGCCAAAAAGTCTTTTAGGTTGAAGGAAACAGATTGTGAGCTGAATTATTTTCATTTCCCCACAGTGCGGGCTGTAGAAAAAAAAATATTTTGTCATTTTTTTCCCCTTTTTTCTCTCAGGTAATAGGGAATTTTTGACAAGGAGACCCTTATGTTTTCAGCATGACGTTCCTCATTTAGCATTTACCACTCAAGAGCGAGCAAAGCAGCTAAAAAAACTCAGCAAATTGATGCAGAAATGATCTAGTGTGTCAAAAAGTGTTCTGCTTTAGAATGAGCATCTGTCTTTGTGATTCCACAGTAAGCTCCTAAACCTGTAGGGAAATGAAGGCACTTATAATATTTCACAATGACAGAGAGACTGGTATCAAACAAGGAGGAAACAATCAGGGTTTATGCAGAATTAAATGGATACCATCAGAAGTACTGTACATCTGCAGTGTCAATCATTTCCCTCTCAATGGGTCTGGGCTTCCATTTAGATAACAATACATCCCTGATGCATAATGCGAATTGAACCAGTCTGTGTACTGACTAATCTCAGAACACAATGCAGGGCTGAATTTGTTACTTACCTTCATGGGGCATTTCCTTGCCATTTTTTCAAACTCACAGACCTCACACTTCACAGTCCCATAAAGAGGCGACCACATGAAACTAAAAACTGCTCAACTTGCTGCAGGACTACTTTATGGGACAATTTGTAGATGTTCTATTGGATCTGGTAATTTCTAACAATGCAGACCTTTTTGGAATGTCACTGTTCATAAAACAGTGATCTCAATATAATGAAATTCCTCCCGAACTGTAAAAAAAAAAAAAACACAATCTCTGGCTGGGAGGGCAACAACACTTAAAGCAGCCCTGTCAGTATGATCAACCCTATTAAACCAGGCATAGTGCTGATTAAAACAATATCTTTCATTACTCTATACCTGTTAGAGTTGGTGAGATAAGTAGACTTTTATCTCTATGCAAATTAGCATTTGGAGCACTAAGAGATGGGCTGTAGTGCTTTGTGCACCACTACAGCAATGCCACAGAGCTCTGGACACGCCCCTCTGACAGTAGATTGACAGGGTAAGACATGTCATTGTGCCCTTTCTTCTGTGTCTTTGGTGTGCCTCGCCAGCTTGCCACCTGTGCTCTAGATCTGCTTTTGCTTAACGAGCAGTGCAGCTCTATAATGTTCTAATGACATAATTGAACCCAGAAGTGGAGGACTGGGTGTCTCTGAAGCCACCAGCGCCTCCATTGTAACGCTGCTTGAAGCACTATAGCCCACCTCTTGGTGCTCCAAATGCGAATTTGCTTATGGATGAAAGTACACTTATCTCACCAACTCTAACAGGTACAGTGTAAAGAAATATATTGTTTTAATCGGCATGATCAACCCTACTAGGCATTCCTGATTTTCTAGGGTTGGTCATGCGGACAGAGCTACTTAAGGATTGAGGGCAGCACTTCTGGGCATAGACTGGGAAAAGCTATTGTCACACAATTATACTGAGGATAAATGGGAGACCTTTAAATCTAAACTGAGTAATTATACTGCAAAATGTTTTCAGTGGGCAACAAGTATAAACAGATAAATGTAAACCCCACATAGCTTATAGCTTCTTTAAAAATGGTAATAAATTACAGAAAAGGACATTTAAATAATACAAATCTGAGGGGTCAGCTGTAGCATTTGAAGTTTACAAAGGGCTTAATAAAATCTGTAAAAATACAATCTGCAAAAAAACAAACAAAAAAAAAAACAATGAATGGCAGGTGGTGAAAGACAACAAAATAAATCACAATAAGTTATTTAAATGTATAAATGCTAAAAAACACAAGTTCAGAGCAGGTGGGTCCCCTAAATAATAGTAATGGGGAGATAGTCACTGAAGATCAGGAAATAGTAGCCGTACTAAACAGGGTTTTTAACTCTGTATATACAAAAGAAGAGAAAGGCGCTGATATTGCTGGTGCCAGGGCTTTTTGTACATCCAATAATATACTCAATTGGTTAACTTTAGATATGGGCCAATCTAAGTTAATGAAGATAAATGTGAACAAAAAACTGGGACCAGGTGGGTTACACCCAAGAGTTCTTAAAGAGCTCAGTTCAGTTATTGCTATTCCCTTGTTCATAATTTTTTGTGATTCTCTAGGGACTGGTACAGTACCAAGCAACTGCCGCAAGGCAAATGTGGGGTCTATATTCAAAAGGGGTTCTGGTTAGAAATGAGCGAATCATCCAAAAATTATCCAAAATCTGCGTACAAATCATACTTTATTATGTGGTGTTTTGCGAACATTCGCGCACTAATAACGAACGTTCCATTTTGTAAAGGTACGCAACTTATTTGAACACGTACGCTTGAGCGTATAAATTGCGTACGAATCCTCAGAGTACTATTGTCTAGCGATTGCATAATACGCAGGCAAGCACAACACTAGGCCGTGGCATGCACTCCTCAGAGGTAGAGCAAAGTTTGGAAAATGGCATCCTGGTGATCCTCAGCATTTAGCTCTGCAGAGCTGAAATACATGATCCGGCTGATGGAGCACGAGGATTACGATGGCACACGCCGCTACCCGAGACAGCATAAAAAGGAGGTGATCCAACAGGTGATCCTAGGCTTGCGCCATCATTTCGACACTGTGCGGACCCCGGGCAAGATCCAGTGAAAATGGTCCGATCTGAAGTTTAAGTGCCCAGAGCGGCTTACTGAGATCCATGCAGCGATACAGCAGGGTGAGTAAAATATTTGAAAAGTAAAAACATGTTAAAAAATTAGTGTACTGTATTGTATATATAACAGTGAGTGCTAATAATGAAAACCGTATGGAAGGACAATGTGGGCGTGCGTAGTGCGCTGCAGCAATTTTCTTAAATGCTAGGTGACGCCTCTAACTCCACCAAAACAAGTGAAGGTATTCTCAGATACGTACCCCTGCCCAGTAATTTGCCTTGGGCTACTTTCACATATGTGGTGGTGATCCTGCAGGCTGTTCTGCAGTATTTCTCCTGACAATTCCCAGCATTTGTTTATGGATTTATGTTGCAGAGCACCGTCAACGACGGCGTCACCACGGTCACTGTTGAGTCAGGACGGCCCCTACAGTACCTGCAGCTTCTAGTAAGTTTAAACATATTTAATTTATTTTTAATCCAAGCTATGTGGGAGTGCAGCTGCAGTGACATAAGACCACTAGTGGCTAGGAATGGGATCCAGCCCCAAACTATTCCCATGTATCAGAAGTTACAACTGTTCATTAGAGTTGAATGTAATGCCATTATTTAATGATTTTTGTCAGCTGTTGCACCACAGAGGAGACCCTCTCACCCTCCCCCACCACAGCGAGAGAGGACCCCAACTGCCCCTCCAACACCACCAGCCCAACTTCCAGAGATAGAAGGTAGATAAAATAAAAAGTGTAATGGATGGACCTTCTGTCTTCAAAACATAAGCTAAATTTATGTTTTATCTTTTGTAGCTCCAACCGTCAGGGAGGAGTTTTCCCCTGGACCATGGGAAGACCACGTAGTATGGGTGTCCAGTAAATACAAACCCCAAACTGGCCATATGTGCTCTTCTCAGTGAGCAGTTCAAAGAAAAAAAAGGCTCAATACAGATACATGTCACTGAATAACTCGTTCCAGTACATATACAAAATATTTAATGACATGCAATTGCTAAAATATTCTGATCCAGGTGCTGGTTTGAAAGTTTAGAATTTTTTTCGTGGGACAACCACTTTAACTCGATCATACTAATTATATTACTGTTTCCACCCCTACAGATATCCCCACTGACTTTGAATTAGAGGCAGCCTTACGCCAATTTGAGACCAGGCTCCATGCTGCCTCCCGGGTTATTCGCGGCCTGCAGCTGGAGCTGAGAGAAATGCAGGACATGAGGGCCAGACGTTGGCAAAGTCCGGCGTAACCTTTTTTTTGTCCTTTCTTTTGTTTATTATATATTATTTATTATTTGTAAAAGTTATTATTTATTACTAAAATTATTCTTGTAAAACCTGTGTTTTGAGTGGTTTTTTAAACCTTTGACTCCTTCCTGACATAGTGTGAAGAAGACAGGAATGTCTGTTTAGTCAGGAACCTCCAAAATTTGTCCAAAGGCCATTTTCCTGGATTAGGCTACTTTCATACGAACGTTGTGTTTTGCGGTACGCAAATTGCGGATCCGCCAAAAAAACGGATGATGTCTGTATGGCATCTGTTTTTTTTGCAGATCCATTGTAACAATGCCTATCCTTGTCCGCAAAACGGACAAGAATAGGACATGTTCTATTTTTTTTTCAGGCTACGGAACGGACATACGGATGCGGACAGCACACAGTGTGCTGTCAGTATTTTTTGCGGCCCCATAGAAATAAATGGTTCCGCATTCTATCAGCAAAAAATGTGGATTGGTGCCCGCAAAAAATACTGTCGTGTGAAAAAGGCCTTAATGAACACAGCGGTGTCTGCCGGCCAAAGTATTAATAAATTACGCACACTCCGGTTCACTGATCACAATTTACAGTAAAAGAAAAAGGCTTGGCCTGTACATTCTACCTTGTAAACATAGTCAGTGAAAATTATATATGGGCTTTTCATGGGTGCCACGGCCAGTAGTAGTAGGGGACAGGGTATATCAGCAGAGAGTGATTACTAAATACAACAAACTGCGGTGGAGTATAACAATCTCTACTAATGTAACTTGCAACGGGAGGCGGAGGTAACAACAGTGTAACAATTTTATTTATTTATTTATTTTTTTAAATATATATATTCTTTTTTTTTACTAAGAATACTAAACAGAACTAATATAACGGTGTATAACAACAGCTACTTGACTGCTAAGCGCTAATGCAGAAAACGGAGGCTGAGGTAGACAACAGTTTTTGGTTTTTAAAAGGGTTTTGGTTTGGAGACTTCGGGTTAACACACCCATGACATGACACAAGACATTTGGCATGTAACGTTATGGGCCGGCTGACTGCAACAGTTGGAAGACACTTGGACTATTTTGGCTTGCAAGGCCTGATCTATTAACCTGCCTCGGCAATTGGAGTATGAAATTCGGAGGTAATCCAGCCTTTATTCATTTTTATAAAGGTGTTGTTTTGCACACTGCCAGGTGATAGTTTGGTCTTTTTGGGTTTCACCCCCCCCCCCAGCGGCGCTAAAAACCCTCTCTGACAAGACACTTGAGGCTGGCTAGGAAAGAAGCCCTAGTGCATAGTGGGAAAGCTCCGGCCACTGTTGCATTCTGCCTGCCCAGAAGTCCAGGGGGTCTGAGAAGAGGATTTGCAAGCCAGACTGCAGGTGAGCCTGAACCTGCTCATTGAGGCAGGTGATCTCGGCCTGCTCACTTGGCTGTAGCTGTTGGGCGGCAGAGAAAAATTCCTGCATCATACTCATTAGGCTTAACTGGCTGCTGCTGATTGTGGCAGGAGGTGCATGACTCTGCCAGATCTCCTTCTCAGACACGCTGGCAGCAGGCTGGGGCTGGCTGAAAGCTGTGGCCAGGTTACTACATAGCTTCTCCCGCAATGATGCTAATTTCTCCTCCCTTTCCTGGGGATGAAAAAAATTCCCCATGTTGGATTGATACCGCGGGTCCAGAAGCATTGCTAGCCAGTATTCATCTGTCTGCCTTATTTTAGGATACCCCTGTAACTCTGTAAGCATGTGAGCATACAGCTCGCCATCCTGGCCAGTGTGCTCAAGGAGCCAGTTCTTTCCATCTCAGCCTCAGTCCCTGAAAGTGTCATCATCGTCATCCTCCAGATCCTCCAGCTCTGTCTCCTCCTCTTCCTGGTCATCATCATCCTCATTAAAATCCTCCTCCTCCCCCTCCGCTACCTGAAGCACCTCATCCTCCTCTTGCACCGCAAGGGAACTTTGGCGTTGGGGCTCCCCTACAGTGACAGCATTGCATGCAGACAGATGGCCGGGATTTCCATCCCCCATTGCCCCCTGCTGCATGAGCGTAAGTGTCTTATCCAGCACAAATATTAGTGAAATTATGTCATTCACACCGCAGCTGTCCTGGCTGACCAATTTAGTGGCTTCTTCAAAGGGCGTTAGAACAGTGCAGGCATCTCGGACCAGCCTCCACTGACGGAAATCAAAGCCGCACCTGCTATAGTCGAAAATTCTGGCTGCTGCTGGACAAAATCATCCACTGCTCTACGCTGCTCAAGGAGCCGCTGCAACATATGAAGCGTGGAATTCCACTGGGTTGGCACGTCCCCTATATAGCGGTGTGGCGGAAGACCATTTTGCCGCTGCAGTCCCAGCAGAGAGTGGCAAGACACATAAGAATGGCTCAAATGAGTGCAAGGCTTCCGCGACTTTGCCAGCACTGTGCGCAGGCCAGTGAATGTTTTTAGAAATCTCTGCACCATTAGATTTAAGACATGTGCCATACAGGGAGCATGCCTGAATTGACCCAGGTTCAGCACTGTCACTATATTTGTTCCGTTGTCACTCACTACCTTGTCCACTTCCACCTGGCGTGGAGACAGCCAGCGCGCTATTTGCTGCTTGATGTAATGCAACAAGCGCTGGCCTGTGTGGCTGCTGCTGCCAAGACAAATTAAGTCTAAGACTGCATGGCAGCGTTTCACCTGGCACATATGATATGAAGTGCCGTAAGCACTGCTCCAGGTGTTCACAGTGACATGCAGGGTGCTGCAGAGAGACAGCTGCAGGGAACGTCCAATATTGTCAGCCATGTGGGAGTAAAGGTCGGGGATAGCTTTGTTTGAGAAGTAATGCCGGCTAGGGACCTGCCAGAGTGGCTGAGCACAAGCCATTAGCTCCCTAAAAGCTGTGCAGTCAACCAGTTTGTACGGCAGAGACTGCACAGCCAGCAACTTTGTCAGGTGACAATTCAGTTTGCGCACTGTTGGATTACTTGTGGCGTAAACCTGCTTCCTGGCCACGCACTCGGCAATGGATGGCTGGCGAATAAGAGTAGGTGGAGACATGCACGCAGAGGTCAATGAGGTGTATGTACTAATTATGCCCCTGGATGCGGCCGGCCTGACGCAAGGGACCCCAGGAGAAGTAGCCAGCTCCTCAGTATTAATGCGCTGCTCTAAATTGGCGGCATGACTCCGCTTCAGATGGTTCCACAGAGAAATAGTCCCAACATTTGTGGCTTCCCCAAGGCTCAATTTCTGTTTACAGAAATTACACGTGGCCATGCTGCTGCCCCCCGACGTGTGCCCTCCACAGCTGGCCAAGCTTGTAGCCCTTGCATGCTTACACCCTGGTGCCGGCCCCACTATACTAGGGGTCTCGCTAGTTCCCAAGGAAGGCCTGGCCCTGGGCCTAACTCGCCTTTGCCCTCTGTTGCTGCCACTACTACCACCCTCCTCCTCGGAGATCAAACCCTCCTCACCAGCCCGATCCACCTCCCAGGTATTCCGGTCTAACACATCAGATTCATCATCAGACTCCTCCCCACCACTTTTTTGGGACTGCAAATTAGGCTGGTCCCCACCAACTGCCAATTCCGGGCAGTCTAAACTCTGACCGCCGGATTGTGCGGTGGGATTCGGTGGCATTTTATTTTATAAATTGCAGAAGGGAAACCACTAGGAGGGGGCACTGAAGCCCGGGAGGTGGCAGAAAATGATGGGCTTTGCTGGAGCGGGATGGTGGAGCAGGAGGAATGCTCTCAGTCTGACCCCTGGCTACATATGGATACTGTATCAGCAGATGACAGCAGATCATCTGGCTGTGAATGAGATGAGTGTGCCATCCACTCCACTGCCTCATCCACTTTCTACTCCACTACAATTTTGCTCATTTGTGACTTAGCCTGTTTGAACATTGGCCAACTATTATGAATTACAGAAGTAGAAGCTCTGGCTACAGGTCCTTTGGCACTGCTGCCCTGTGCCACCTTCTCCTTTTTTTGGAGCTCGAGGTCTGGCTGGAAGTGGACCCCTTTTGCTTATCAATTCCAGACATTTTTCACTTGACTGTGGCCCTGCAGCTGGTCTTTGTCCCTGTCTCTCTCCCTGTCTCTATCCCTGCTTGATTAATTACTAGCCCTGCACTGGCCCTGCACTTGCCCTGCACCTGCCCTGCAGTATCCCTGATATGTGTAATATTGATTCCCAGAACAATTACACCCGAATTTTAACAAAACAGGTCTTTAGGAACTTTACACACAGTGCTTCTTCTCGTCTCAGCAATCGCAGCACAAGTGATGCATCACTGGCTTTCCGAACCTGAGCCAATCAGAGCAAGCCCTGCCCACTAGGTCAGGTGACCGATTTCTTCCTGGGCTTTTGCCGCACGAATAACGAACTAACAGTAAAAGTTTCCTAATTAACTGAATTCGTACGCATCAGCGTATAAACTAACTTATACTTAGCGTTAGCGTACAATTTATCGAACAAGTACGTGGCGAATGCGTAGAAAGCCTTGAGAACATTTTCGAATCTAATGAATCGAATCTCAAAAAATTCGCTTTGCAGCTGAAAATTTTCAAGATTCGTATCGAATCTATGAAGCGGCGAATAGATTCGCTCATCTCTAGTTCTGGGTCTTCCACAGGTAATTATAGCTTAATTATAGCTTACCTTCTATTGTGGGAAACATGTTTGAAAGAGTATTTAGGGAATATATACAGGGCTATGTGACTGTTAATAAGATCATAAGTGATAACCAGTATGGGTTTACCAAGGACAGAAGTTGTCAGACTAACCTGATTTGATTTTATGAGGGGATGAGCAAAAGCCTGGACAGAGGGGCAGCTGTGAATGTAATGTTCTTGTATTCTGCAAAGGCATTTAGTATTGTCCCTCATACGGTAGTTGTTTAATAGATAAAGTAAGGTCTATAGGCTTCGAAAGCACAGTTTGTAATTGGAGTAAAAACTGTTTGTAAAACCGTGTCCAGAGAGTTGTGATCAATGAATCTTATTCTGAATGGTGTACCCCAAGACAGTAACAGACTGGGATGCCTGGGTCCACCGTTAAAATTGTTTCTGGGGGCCTACTGTAAAGCTGTATGCAAATATTACTTGCTCACACAACGGCAGACAGTAACAAGTGTCTACAAGATCACTGATTATGAGGGTCCCAGCCTCCTTATTCATCTACAATAATAAACCGAGTAGTTTGCTAAATAATCTACCTATTTTTTAATATAAAAATAGGTTGGTTGATGTGTTGTAAGCTGCCTATCTATAGTTAGGTCAGTCAATCTGTTGTATCATGTACAGGGGATGGGGAACTAGGGTCACACCTTGTTCAGGGGCGAACAGGAGATTCATCTGTTTCCCTGTGGGCAAGTCCGAGCCTGCCCCAAGTTTCAGTGCTGGATCCCTTATTATTTAACTTATTAATTAATAGAGATGAGCGAGTAGTATTCGACCGAGCCGGTATTCGATCGAATACTACGCTATTCGTCATACTCGATTTCGATCGAGTATAACGGCGATGACGCACTTAAAATTCGTTTCCCCTCCCACCTTCCCTGGCGCTTTTTTTACACCAATCACTATGCAGGGGGGGTATGAAAGGTCATCGGAGCACGCTGGCATTGCGAGAACGGCGTCTACATGCATTGGCTGGAAAAACCATGTGACCTCGAATCATAAAAACTCAGCTCTTCCTGCTCGTTCGCATATGCTGCATGAACGTAGTCAGGGACAGAGGCCCGAGCAGGGAGAGACAGGCTTTAGCTGTATGAAAGTCAGGCAGGACCACAAAAGTATATAACAGAAGCTCAGAATATCGCATTTACCACCATATATACCGGCTACCAGCGGACAGGAGAGTGATTGACAGCCCTTATCAGGGCTACTATACTGCACGGTATATAGCTGATTCTAACTATATACACTCTGCACAGAACGGCTGCTTTATTGAGGGATAGCTGCTGGAGTAGGGACAGAGAGAGGCATTAGTGGTGTATTAGCACCTATATACAAAACTATATTTGGCACTACTGTTGTGCGTTCTGTGTGCCAACAAAACCCTGTTATATACCTGGTGTGTATACGCACCATTTGACCTTCTGGCAGTATATGGCTGTATACGCCAAGTATTTTTCTAAAAAAAAAAGTATATTTGGCACCACTCTTGTGCGTTCTGTGTGCCAGCAAAACTCTGTTAATATACCTGGTGCGTATAGGCATCTATTGACCTTCTAGCAGTATACGGCTGTATAGCCAAGTGTTCTCCTAAAAAATAAAGTATATTTGGCACCACTGTTGTGCGTTCTGTGTGCCAGCAAAACTCTGTTAATATACCTGGTGCGTATAGGCATCTATTGACCTTCTAGCAGTATACGGCTGTATAGCCAAGTGTTCTCCTAAAAAATAAAGTATATTTGGCACCACTGTTGTGCGTTCTGTGTGCCAGCAAAACTCTGTTAATATACCTGGTGCGTATAGGCATCTATTGACCTTCTAGCAGTATACGGCTGTATAGCCAAGTGTTCTCCTAAAAAATAAAGTATATTTGGCACCACTGTTGTGCGTTCTGTGTGCCAGCAAAACCCTGTTAATATACCTGGTGCGTATAGGCATCTATTGACCTTCTGGCAGTATACGGCTGTATAGCCAAGTGTTCTCCTAAAAAATAAAGTATATTTGGCACCACTGTTGTGCGTTCTGTGTACCAGCAAAACCCTGTTAATATACCTGGTGCGTATAGGCATCTATTGACCTTCTGGCAGTATACGGCTGTATAGCCAAGTGTTCTTCTAAAAAAAAATATATTTTGCAGAACGCGTGGCAAAAAAAAGTTAAACGCGGAGGGCTAGCGCAAAGGGACGTGGACGAGGACGGGGGCGTGGAAATGCTGGTGGGGGCACAAACCGCGTTGAAGCCAGTGGGGATACAATGCGTGCTGGTGAGGGGCAGCCAGCATTCCGCTCATCCAGCATCCCTGCCTTTATGGGACAGTTAAGCGGGGGGCGGTTTACACCGCTGTTGAGGCCTGAGCAGCGTGAACAGGTGGTGCAATGGATAGCCGATAACGCTTCCACTCACTTGTCCACCACCCAGTCATCCACACAGTCTCACTCTGACCCTCCTTCCTCCCAACCTGGCCAACAGAGTCATCCCACCCTTGACCCCTCCCAGGAGCTCTTTTCGGGTCCTTTTCCAGATGTGCTGCAAGAATCCCAGGAGCTACCAGAGGAATTTGTTTGTAGTGATGCCCAAACACTTGAGTATCCGCCATCTCCTGGTGATGTGGACCCGGAACCAGCATCTGTTATCATGAGCGATGATGATGAGACGCAGTTGCCATCAAGGGAGGATGTTGGAATGTCCAGTGGGCAGGAGGAGGAGCAGAGTGAGGAAGTGGAAGAGGAGGTGGTGGACAACGAAATGACCGACCCCACTTGGCCAGGGGTGATGTCCAGCGGGGAAAGCAGTGAAGATGTGGTGGTCTGCGCATCACAGAAAAAGGCAGCAAGAGGCAGAGGGATGTCCAGAGGCAGAGGACAGTCCAGACAGAGAAGGCAGGCCACAGCCAGCAGGGCCGAAGCTCTTCCCGGCAGAAGGCAGTCGCGCGAAGCTCCCCCATCGAGGCCTCGTACTTCTGTGGTGTGGAAGATTTTTTAATGTTTGCCTGGACGACAAACTGAGCGCGGTTTGCGCACTCTGCCACTCAAAACTGAGTAGGGGCTCTGAGAAGAGCAATCTGACCACCTCAGGCATGCGGCATCACTTGGAAGTCAAGCACTGGGCTGAGTGGGAGAGAGCAAACGCAATACAACCTGCGCCCGGTCTTGCTGCCACTGCCTCTTCCCCTTTGTTGTGTGCTGCCACTGCGGTCCAGACCTCCAGCCAGGACACCTCCACATCTGCCTCTGCCTCGGCTACTTTGGGGCCTTCTCCTTCAGCCTCCCCTTCCCCCGCATCTTCGCCTGCACCTTCATACTCCTCGTCCCATCAACTGTCCATCTCGCAGGCGTTCGACCGCAGGCGGAAGTACGCCTCGAGTCACCCCCAAGCCCAAGCCTTAAACTGCCACATCTCCAAACTGCTGGCCCTGGAGATGTTGCCGTTTAGGCTTGTGGAGACGCAGGCCTTCCGCGACCTGATGGCGGCTGCTGCACCTCGCTATTCCGTCCCTAGCCGCCACTACTTTTCCCGGTGTGCCGTCCCCGCCCTGCACCAGCACGTGTCGCGTAACATCAGGCGGGCCCTGAGTTACGCAGTCAGCGCAAAGGTCCACTTGACCACCGACTCGTGGACAAGCGCTTGCGGCCAGGGACGCTACATCTCTTTGACGGCACACTGGGTGAATGTTGTGGAAGCGGGGATGGGGTCGCAAACAGAGACGGCCTACCTACCACCCCCGCCCAAGATTGCCAGCACGGGTTCTGATAAACCCCCCTCCTCTTCCTTCTCCTCCTCCTCCTCCTCCTCTGCCTTAACATTGCCCTCAGCCGCTAGCTGGAAGCGTTGCAGCACTGGCGCGGGGAGACGTCAGCAGGCGGTGCTTAAGCTCATCAGCTTGGGCGACAGGAAGAACAGCGCCCCAGAGGTGAGGGACGCCATATTGCAGCAGACGGAGATGTGGCTGTCGCCGCTGCAGCTAGGACCAGGCATGGTCGTGTGCGATAACGGCCGTAACCTGGTGGTGGCTCTGGAGCTTGCCGAACTCAATCACGTACCATGCCTGGCCCACGTTTTTAATTTGGTAGTCCAAAAATTTTTAAAGACTTACCCCAACCTGGCAGAGCTACTGGTGAAAGTTCGGTGCTTGTGCGCTCACTTTCAGAAGTCAACTGTAGCTGCTGCTAGCTTAAAAAAACCATTTGCCTGAACGTCGGCTGTTGTGCGACCTGCCCACTCGCTGGAATTCCACCTATTCCATGTTGGCCAGGGTGTGTGAGCAGCAGAGAGCATTGATGGAGTACCAGATGATGAATCCACGCGTGCCTCCAACTCAGCTCCCTCAGTTTGCCAACCACGAGTGGCCATGGATGGCAGACATATGCGATGTATTGCGTATCTTTGAGGAGTCCACCAAGAAGGTCAGCAGCGAGGACGCTATAGTGAGCATAACCATCCCGCTCCTATGCGTCCTTAAAGAAACGCTCATCGCAATAAGGGAGAACGCATTGCACACAGAGGAGACGGGGGTAGGAGGAGACGCAACGGAGCTACACAGTCAGACCACACTTTTGTCTGCTTCTCGGTGGCAGTTGCAGGAGGAGGAGGATGAGGAGGAGGACGACGTGGAGGTGGCTGTGGAAGAGGAGGAGGATGCTGGCTGCGAGGGTAGCAGTCAGGCTGTGTGCGTACCATTGGTTCAGCGCGGATGGGGCGGAGAGGAGGCGGAAGAGGAAGAGGAGGAAATGGCAAATGATCCTTCTGGTGGGGGCAGTGACGTCATGCCTATTCAGAGTCTGGCACACATGGCTGACTTCATGCTGGGCTGCTTTTCCCGGGACACACGTGTTGTCCGGATATTGGAGAACAAACTATACTGGGTCTTCGCACTCCTGGACCCCCGGTATAAAGAAAACTTCTCCTCTTTTATTCCGGTAGAGGAGAGGACAAATCGATTACTGGAATACCAGAGGGAACTCGTGCAGAACATGATGGAGATTTTCCCACCCACCATCGCTGGCGGCAGAGAGGAGAGGGTCTCCCGGAGTCTGACAACATCGATCAGGCCCACAGCCACCAGGGAAACACTATCCAAGGTGTGGGACACGTTCATGGCACCCCCTCGTGCAACTTCCATCACTGCAGGGCCCACTATCAGCAGGAGGGACAAGTATCGGCGGATGTTCCGGGAGTACCTGGCAGACCGTACCCCTGTCCTCCCCGATCCCTCGGCGCCCTACACTTACTGGGTCTCCAAGTTGGACACGTGACTGGAACTGACCCTGTACGCCTTGGAGGTGCTTGCCTGCCCTGCCGCCAGCGTGCTATCAGAAAGGGTGTTCAGCGCAGCCGGGGGCATTATAACCGATAAGCGCAGCCTGCTCTCTACCGACAGTGCCGACAGGCTGACGCTAATCAAAATGAACAGCAAGTGGATTGACCCGGACTTTGCTTCTACAACAGTGGAAAGCAGCCAAAAGTGAAGTGCCATCTGTATGAAGTGCCATTTCCTCCTCCTCCTCCTTAACCGCCGTAGAATTGCTCCATTAAAAAGAAAAAAGAAAAAATTATTATGACTCAGCTCTTGGGCCTTAATACAATTTTTAAGAGGTCTCAGCTCTTGGGCCTCCACACAATTTTTAAGAGGTCTCAGCTCTTCGGCCTCCACACAATTTTTAAGAGGTCTCAGCTCTTGGGCCTTAAAACAATTTTTAAGAGGTCTCAGCTCTTGGGCCTCCACACAATTTTTAAGAGGTCTCAGCTCTTGGGCCTTAATACAATTTTTAAGAGGTCTCAGCTCTTGGGCCTCCACACAATTTTTAAGAGGTCTCAGCTCTTGGGCCTTAAAACAATTTTTAAGAGGTCTCAGCTCTTGGGCCTTAATACAATTTTTAAGAAGTCTCAGCTCTTGGGCCTCCACACAATTTAAGGTCCCTTGGCCCAATTTTTAAGAGGTCTCACCTCTTGGGCCTCCACACAATTTTTAAGAGGTCTCAGCTCTGGGCCTTAATACAATTTTTAAGAGGTCTCAGCTCTTGGGCCTCCACACAATTTTTAAGAGGTCTCAGCTCTTGGGCCTTAAAACAATTTTTAAGAGGTCTCAGCTCTTGGGCCTTAATACAATTTTTAAGAGGTCTCAGCTCTTGGGCCTCCACACAATTTTTAAGAGGTCTCAGCTCTTGGGCCTTAATACAATTTTTAAGAGATCTCAGCTCTTGGGCCTCCACACAATTTTTAAGAGGTCTCACCTCTTGGGCCTTAATACAATTTTTTAAGAGGTCTCAGCTCTTGGGCCTCCACACAATTTTTAAGAGGTCTCAGCTCTTGGGCCTCCACACAATTTTTAAGAGGTCTCAGCTCTTGGGCCTTAATACAATTTTTAAGAGGTCTCAGCTCTTGGGCCTCCACACAATTTTTAAGAGGTCTCAGCTCTTGGGCCTTAAAACAATTTTTAAAAGGTCTCAGCTCTCTGGCCTTAATACAATTTTTAAGAGGTCTCAGCTCTTGGGCCTCCACACAGTTTTTAAGAGGTCTCACCTCTTGGGCCTCCACATAATTTTTTCGAGGGCTCACCACAAGGGCCTCCATATAATTTTTTCAAGGTCTCACCTCAAGCTAACTTTGCGCACTCATTAAAATATCTTCACAACAAGGACCTAAGAGCCCTCGATGGGAGAGCTTTGTGTGGGGGCCTGTTATAGGGAAGAGATGCGGCCCCGCGGGCTCTAGCCTGCCTTCTCCATGAGCCTCTGGCCAGCCCACGGCCTCTTCCTGCCTTTTGCGGTCCTACGCATCCCTCAACATCCCCACTGCTTTACCTGCTAGACATGACACTGGGCCAGGTCGGGTCACTGACATCTCAAGCGCCAACAATTTGGGCATTTTAAGGCTTCTGCATGTGTTTGAGTTGTTTTTACATTTTAAAGAAGACATGTCTGACCACATCTCACACACACACACAATGACAATTAGGGGTGGGGTCTATTTGCTTTCCCCCTTGCCTATGCCATCTGTGGTTGTCATAGGCAACGTTATTTTAAGGGGTGCAGAATTTTTTCTTCTTTTTTGTACAGTTTGGCTTGGGGTCCATGGCAATGTAGAGGAAAGAAGGTTTCCTTGTATTGTCTCACTTTACATAGAAGTTATATTGTGTTTGGAGTGTATTGTTGAGAGGCTGTGATAGTGGCGTAATAGTGCGACTTGGGCGCGTTATATGCACCCAGACATGCTTCCCCTGCTGTCCCAGTTGCATTCCAGCAGTGTTGGCATCATTTTCTGAGGTTTCAGGGTGGACTTGGTGACCTCCAAGTGGTCGAATTGAGATTTCCAAGTGGCGAGCATTTTTTTCCCATAGACTATAATGGGATTCGATAGTCGGTCGAATAGTCGAATAACGCGGTCTATTCGAATCGAAATTCGAACTTTCGAATATTTCACTACTCGCTCATCTCTATTAATTAATGATATTGAGGATGGGATTCATAGCACTCTTTCTATTTTAGCAGGTGACACCAAGCTATATAGTACTGTGCAGTCTATGGAAGATGTTCATAAACTAGAAGCTGACTTGAACACTCTGAGTGATTGGGCATCAACTTGGCAAATGAGGTTCAATGTGGATAAATATAAATTTATGCAACTGGGTAGTAATAATCTACATGACACTGGGAGATCATTTGTAGAGAACTGTTTGAGTGTAATTGTAGAACATATATCAAATAATAGCTCACAATGTCAATCAGCTTCTAAGGCTAACAGGATATTGTCATGTATTAAGCAAAACATGGACTAGTGGGACGGGGATGTAATATTACCATTTTACAAAGATTTGGTGCAGCCTCATATGGAACAGTTTGGGCACCGGTGCATAGAAAGGATGCCCTGGAGCTTGAAAACATATAAGGAAGAACCACTGATAAGGGGCATGATGGGTCTTAGTTATTAAAGATTAAGATGTCTAAGGGGAGACATCATTAACCTTTACAAATATATAAATGCACTGTACAAACAATATAGTGAAAAACTGTTGCATGTGGGGAAATATGTCAGCCTCCAGGGGCATCAAGGATTCTTTACTGTAAATCTGTAGAATAGTCTACTTCAGGAATTGGTCACAGCAGGAACAATGGCTTTAATAAGGACTTAGATGAATTCTTAAAATTAAATAACATTAATAATTATGAAAATGTCTATGTGATTGACAGATCTTTCAAACTGATTATTATAGGCTGTGAAACCTTACTGGTAAACAGCAATTTTACAAGCATATTCAATCAACTGGAGGCCTGTACCATCAGAAATAGAGATGAGCGAATCAATTCTAAATAAATCATATCCATCCCAAATTTTGTAAAAATTGTATTTGCATCCCTATCCAAATTTTTGGTGATTCAATTTTGGCTACATTTGGGTAGAGAGAGAGAAATAAAATTAATACCAAAAGAATAGTGGACGTCTTAGTTTGAACCTGTTAGAGAGGAAACTTGTCTGGTCACTGATGCGAGGTGGTTGACAGGAACAGTTTGCATATTCAGCAGATAGAATAAAGAGTGATACAACACAGAGGATTGGTCTCCACTGGTGACTCCAGATGAAATAAGCAATAACTGACTCTTCATTTATGAAGAAGCACACCCTATATTTGTATTAAAATGGCATTTTGACATAAACACAATAAAATTGTGACCATCACAAAACTCTATCGTCCACAGGGAATCATTGAGTCACTCACAGTCACAGTGACCATGGACTAAAAGTTACTATAAGGCCCTACAGTCACTCCATTATTTTCACTATGGTGTTGTAACAGTTTTCAATCATGTCTGCTACTGGTGTACGTCCAGCTTTGCTCCTGAAGAGCAGTTTTAAAGTTTTTACATGGAATGGATCACATAAATGAATTCATAGTCCACAAAGTGGTTTTGCAATTGTGAAAATTCAACAACTTTGTATTTATTTCAATTTTTTCAAGAAAAAAAAACTTAAGTCTCTACTTACTATTATAATGGTTCAGATATAATGTATATAATACAGTGGCTCACCCCTCTTTACTACCCACTGCCAACAAAAGGATTCAATATAAAATGTAACGATTGAAGGCACACTACCATCTGGAAATATACTTCCAAAAAATCTATCATTTTATTTAGAATGCATATATAACAATAAATAAAACAAAGAAAAAGAAAAGACGAAAAAAATAATATAACATACAATATATGCATTAACATATACATTCAGATTGAACTATTGTACTAATGATGTTAGTGTACTGTAGAGACCCCTTAATTAATATTACTGTATTGTGTCTAATTGTAAATTAGTGGGGGCCTGCAGACAGCATGCTGGGGATGCTGACAGGAGACATAATTCTCTTTCATCAATATCACTATAAATCAGTCATGCATTAGCAGCAGCAGATGAAATATTATGGTGTAGACACATTCTTGCGATTTGATTATTGACTATCTGCTCGTGAACAATAGACATCTGAAGTCAGTACATTGTTAAATATTCTGTTACTTACAGAATTGTCCACCTCCATCATGTGTATAAGGAAAGACATCTATCAGGTGTCATTGTATGAACCTGACACTGGATCCTAATGGATAAATGGCCTGGTATTATTCATTACGGCCATTGTCAATATAGCAGGACATGGATGGATGATGTCAATGAGGAGGCCCTGATCAGTGAATTAAATACCTGTCATTAGAAGAACATGCTTGAAATCAACATGCTATTAAATTGTCTTCCCACAACTGACATTTAAAGAGTTTTAAAGGGAACCTGTCACGTCAGAAACACATTTCAAACGGAGAGCATTACCTTATAGTTGCCCCCAGTCTTTTCCTAATGATGGGTTTGATGTGTTAAATGGAGGCTCATTTGGTGAAAAAAACGATCTTTTAAGCGCCACCAGCGCTGTCTTTCAGGTCCCTTTCAAGTCAAGGGGGCAGTGGCTTCCTTGCTTGAAGTCAAGGTAAGCACGCCCCCTCTCTGGTGATTGACAGGATGCAGTAAGGCGCGCTCCCATGTCCTGCTGCCGCTGCCCGCCCGGCTTCAGCGCAGCAGGAAGCTAAAAGAATAGCGAGCGCTCCCGCTCGCACTGGCTGGCGCATGCGCAGTGCGCCGCTAAAGCCGAGCGGCCAGGACATGGGAGCGCTGCATCCTGTCAATCACCAGAGAGGGGGCGTGCTTACCTTAACTTCAAAGCAAGGAAGCCACTGCCCCCTTGACTTGAAAGGGACCTGAAAGACAGCGCTGATGGCGCTTAAAAGATTGTTTTTTTTCACCAAATGAGCCTCCGTTTAACACATCAAACCCATCATTAAGAAAAGACTGGGGACTACTATAAGGTAATGCTCTCCGTTTGAAATGTGTTTCTCATGTGACAGGTTCCCTTTAAGTTTGCATGTTATCTCCTATGCACAGGGTAGGGATAACTAACTGATTGCTGGGGGTCTGACCACTGGGATCCCACCAATATTGAGTATGTGTGACCCTGCAGCTCCATTAATTCCTTGTGGGACTGATGGAGAAAGTTGAGTACAGCTCCTGGCTCTTTGGGGCAGTCCCATACAAGAATGAATGAAGTGGCAGTGCATATGCTTGACCAGCAGCTCCAACTGATCCGGGGAATGAGACCCCCATTCTTGGGATCGGTGGTGATTCCAGTGGTCGGAATCCAAGTGATCAATTATCCCCTATCCCCAAACTTGTCAAACTGGTGCAACCCCTTCATAGCTGTCCACAGGATAGGTGATAAATGGCTGATCACTGCAAACCCCACCGATCATTGTGTTTGTGCAGTGAAGGGGAGGTGAAATAGAATAATTGGATTAAATGTATCGACAGTGGCTCACCCAGACCTCAACCTTGGAATGTGGTGCTCACTTAAACAGGTTGCTCACCCCGAGACGGAGAATTAATGTCAGATACTGCTAAATTAAGGGCACACACATCATACTGGACCATCGAAGGACAACGGATGAGAACAATTGCACTTTCCTTTATTAAAAAAACACAATATAATTTTTTTTTTTTTAAATACGGAAATGATAAAAATAGTACAATAGGGTTGGATCAGCTAATTGCACCCATTCAAGGTCCTACCAGCTGATTATGATATTTGTTATTGATATATCATAAATAAAATGTTAGAAAACAAATTGAATAAACATGCACAAAATAGTAAGTATATAAAATAATTTCATCACAGCGGACGAAGGTAAGCAAGGATGTTAGTTGTGGTCCCGGGTAATGAATAAAGATTAGAAACCTATAAGGGAGTTGTTCATAATCCCAAAGTAAAGTTGATCTTGGTATTAGTAAAATACATACATTTTGTTAGATCATATGAGCCAGTCTTGTAGTTGTTCCTTGTTTATAGCATAAGTGTTCCACAGTTACTATATAGATATAGCTTATTCAACAAAGTTAATCTATAATTGTATAGTTGTATACGTTACCAGTCCAGCAGAGATTCAACTGTGGAGATTGCAAAGTTGTTACGGCTGGTATGAAGCACGGGGTCTAACGTGGCGTCCCACGTGACTCACCACGTGATGTACCTTGTGACTTGCTTGGGATCATGCGGTTCACAGGTCCTTGCAGGTCCTGGAAGGTAAATGGGTATACAATATGCCGGTCTATTGTTGGTTGCTGTACACCACAATTTCCATTACAGGAATGTTCTTAGATTATAAATTGCATCACGATTCTTATGGCGCCATATTTAAATCTTGGTCAGCTCCTGTGATCATACAGTAAAGAATAGCAAACTGCATGCCTTTCCCCCATCTTCCCCCCGGCCGTCTCACATTGAAGATATAATACATAATAACAATAATAATAACAGCCATAAGTAAGATTATAATTTCTATCAACTTTTATGAAGGGTTAATAAAAGGAAAAAATGCATAATTTTTATTTATGCCATCCCCATAAGTAATACATTCACTTTATTAACCAAGTTAGTAAGATGTTCTGGGTCAGAAAGAGGACATTATTAGTAACATCCCCTTGCTACCCAAAAACAGTCATAACAACTGTTTTTTATGCCCTGGCACAATAAAAATACCCACCTCTACTGTTATAGGAAGCACAAAGAGGAAATTTACCCTAAGTTAGAAGCATAAACGGAGCATTATTACCATGTGAGGGGACAAAGATGGGCATTATTACAGTGTGGTGCCTAAAGGGAAAACTATTACCACCACAGAAGCATGTTGGCACAAAATTAGAGGAGTACAACAGGTAGCACTGTTACTGTGTGGTACGCGATTACCTTTTGGGGCACAATATCTGTTTACCATTTATTTTGGGGGTTTTTTATTTGCTACTGGTGTTAGTGTTCAGGAATAGCAGGTGGAACAGATAGATAACTATATTTATGAAACCATTAAATCTAAAGTACAGTATTTGCCACACTGTGCAACACAGCAACAATAATATTAAGTGGAAAAGGAGCCGTAACAAGCACAAAAATAGAGGTAGATGGATGGTAGCAGGATGGGGAGCTGAGGTTGGAAAAAGGTAGTTAGGAAGCTAGAAAAACTAGGAGTCAAAGCTGTCTGTATTGCCAATCGTGCAGAGACTAATCACAGCTGGAAGAAGTCAACATGGCGGTTTGGGTTGGATGGAAAACACGCGAATAGTGAAAGATTCCAAACAGATATGTCAACAGTAAATCACTGGATTTAATTGCAGTGCTATCATTTATTGGTCTGCAAAGCGTCAGTGTAAACCTAATATCTACCACTATATGGACAATGTATGGCAGTAATGCTGGTATTTGTATAGTGTTTTTATCAAGTAACAGTATGGTGGTGTTATCAGTCTCCATGCAGTGGCAATGGTAGTGGTCATGGTTTTTCAGTAATAGGTGTGCTTTGCATAGTGGTATCCTTGCTAATATAGACCTTTTGGTTTTAGTTTTGTTCAATACTAGTATGGAGGTAATATTTAATTACTGTATAGTGGTATTATTTGATCCTGCTATAGCAATGTTATTAGCAAGATTGGGCTTCGTATAGTGGTTTTTGTTCAATGACGGTACAGGGGTATTGGTCGTAATGTGGCAGTATTATTTGGACCTTTTATAGTGGTATTATCAGTAATATTGGTCTTTTTACCGACCTGAATGAAAAATTGGACTATTCAATATACTAGTTACACAATTTTGGGGGACGTCTCATTTACAGTCTTTTGTATGATTCCTATTTAATACATAGAAGAGTTTTTCCCTGCGTAGAGACAACCGGGAGAATTTACTAAGACTGGTGTAACTGTGAAAGGCTGGTCTTAGTCCACACTGTGCTGAAGTAAAAGGCAACAAATTTATTAAGAGGCACATCTTTGCCATTGATTTGCACTATATTTTATCTAAGTTTTCTGCCATAAATCTCTTGATAAGTCGTGTCCACTTGACGGGAAAGAGGCAAGAGCGGCAGAAAATGTCCAAAAGCCACATCGTTTTACTCAAATGCAACTTGCTCCAAAATTTAGCATGCCAGATTTCTGCCATATAGCCATTGATAAATTCCCCCCACAGAGTACATGCACTGGACATGTAGACAGTTTATTGCACTATGGCAACTCCAAGTAATCCTTCTAGGGTAAAATATTAGGGCATGTTGTTTTTTTTTATCTGTAATTAGAGATCAATGAATTTCTTGATATTCATTTTGGGTCTCCTTCTAATGAATCAGTTGGCAGAATCATTTCAGACACAAATTAATTTGAGCCAAACCAAAAGTGCTCAGATTCCCTGAAAAGTCACTATGACAGTCCGAGGTCTCCTAGCATTGTATCCAACTCAAAGTGAGGGTGACATGTGTGACTATGGGTAAACTGATGATAGCCAATGATACCAAGCAGCCTGTCTAATAACAGACAGCACTGTCAGATTTTATTTTTAAATTAAAACATGGTGTAAAAATTAGCCTTTTTTTGGTGGCAGATGCCTTTTTCTCTGTCTTCTTACCTGTAAAATGGTGGACACCATTTGAGAGAGTTGTCCAAATCAAATTTATCTGGAATTCAAAACTTTTGAGAATTTTGTGACAAATCCAATTAATTTAGAATTGATTCGCTCCATATGAATGTGAGGGGGGGGGGAACTTCTTTATGCTGTGTAAAAAATCAGAGGCACATCTGGTTTAGTATAAGCCTACATATATTATTGTATGAGTTCTGTATTACAGATCCATGCCATAAAACGGCCTTGTCCTGGAGCCCTTGGTGTCAATGCCAACAGTTGTATAAGAGATAATACTGTACTTTTTATAACCCTCACAGACTCCTCGAGAATCCACAAGAAACAAATTGCAGTTTGACCTATTGGATATGATATTATTATTGGAGACTTGTCTCATCTTAGGTCATCATTACGTCCCATCTATTAGGATATTGGTGGCATTTGTTGATGCTTCCGTGCCCAGAACTTTACATTGTAAAAAAATCTATGGTCTCTCTAGCACTGAACAGAGAAAAAAATACAGACACAGCAAAATGCCTATAATCTGGCCTGAATGAGATAAAATAGGTGCTTGGTTGTAACATATTCTGGACTCTTGACTGCATAGAAATGTTTATAAAAGTCATTTGTAAGGGAATAAAAGGAGCTTCCCCAAATTCACAAGTCCATGCTAATATTATTCTGTGCTGTCAACCAGTGCTGGATTAGCAGATTTTATAGATTACTAGCAGAAAGACCCGGCTTCGCCTGGGTATATTTCATCTATTTCATTTAATGTTTCTGTGTGTCGTTGCAGAGAGAAAGTCAATGCAGCTGACAGAAGTTGATTTTTACCTTCATTTTTTCAATCCCCATTGGCTGCGGAGTGGGAGGGGGCATGACCTAACCGGGTCCGGGGCGTGGTTTACCAGGACCTTGGGGGGTGGGGGGGTGCTTTTAGGTCCTTCTTTTCAGGGTGGCCTGAATTATAGGTCAATGCCATGGTAATTTGAGGAAACACAATGGGTAGCAATGGAAGAAAACATTGCTTCGCACGGGTATATTTAATCTATTTCATTTAATGTGTGTGTGTGTGTGTCATTGCAGAGAGAAAGTCTCCTTCCCACCCCTGCAGCTGACAGAAGTTTATTTTTACCTTCATTTTTTCAATCCCAAGTGGCTGTGGATGGAGGAGGGGGCGTGGCCTGACAGAGTCGGGGTGTGGCTTAGTGAAACCAGGTGTTGTAAGTCCTTCTTTTGAGAGTGGTGTGAATCACAGGTCGGTGTAATGTTAATATATGAGGACACGCAATGGGTAGCAGTGGAAGATTTACTACTGAACAGTCATAGTCTAAAACATAAGTTATATTTATGGTAACAGGAATACCCCTTTAACAGTATCATCCACAGCGCTCTGCCCTTTTAAAGCATTGAATAGAAATGACTGGATTGTTACCTGAGATCCTCAGCTGGCTGCTAATTACCTGGCTGTGTTGTTATGGAAACCTGCCCTCCCTGTGTGTGTCTGTGCAGAGAATGGCAGTTGGGGTTTAAAACCAATGCTGTCAGGCTAATATTGGCTAATGCAGGTCATATTTTGAGAATATCTCGGGAACGTTAAGTCCTAGAGAGATGAAACCTGGTCTAAAACCTTCCCGGGCACCTGATGTACCTGTGTGCCGAATTTGGTGAAAATCGGTCCAGTAGTTTGGTCGCGCATAGAGAACAGACAGACAGACAGACAGACAGAAACTCATATTTATAATATTAAGAGATGTTATATCAGATTAATTTCACTGTGTGATTATTTTATAATGTCACAGATCGTATAAGCAATCGGCATCCATGGATGGCTTTATAGCTGGCAGCATGCCAAAAGGATTCTGATCGCTGTGATATGTTTTGCAGGTAAACTCAGGTGACATACTATAAAAATTGCTAACTGGTCACTAAATGTGTAGGAATAAATGATATAACTGTAAATATCCATCTAGTTTATTGTTTAAATTGATGTAATTTAAACCGAAGCTTCCCGTTTCAGGATCTCTCCATTGATATTTATGTCAGTGGAAATACAAGTTCTCCTGAAGATAACACTAATTTTGCTGAACCAGTGTAATTAAGAATGGAAGCTAAGTCCGGTAAAAGGCCTCGGTCTCCCTGCAGTTTATTAAGCTCATTAAATGAAGTACTTACATTTTATTATGTTTCACAACTATGTTAAAGCATTATAAATACTGTACAGTCAATAATCTGAATGTAATAAACTCATTGGAGAAGCCACAGATTTACTACTATTTCTTATTTGTTTGCAAAGGTGAGTATGTCACATGTAGGAGAGCTGAGTCTGTGGTTATCCATACAGGTAAAGGTACATCGTAAAGGTAGCACTAAGTACACATTCAGTGATGCTACATCATCCTTACAGGGGTTGGCTTCTGAACAACGTATATCCACAGGATAACTAATAAATGTATGATCGCTGGAGTCAGAATAGAGGTCCCTCATTCCCATGTGAAAATGCTAGTGGGCATGTGTGACCATCTCTATAAATATAGAGCATCCAAGGTACAGGAAGAGTAAGTAAGTAAACCATTGAATTTAATAACCCCTGAATGGCCATTTTATTTAGCATTTTGTCTTAAGAATGCTATTATTTTCCATTCTAACCATGTTATAACGGAAAACAATAAAGTGAAGTTTGGGTCCCCATTGACTTTAGTGGGGTCCGAGTTCGGGGTGAAGTTTGGGTCAAGTTCGGGTCCCGAATCTGAACTTTGACCTGAAGTTCGGCCAAACCCGGCGAACCCAAATTTCCATGGGCTCGCTCATCCCTAGTTGGGATGAGATTTTGCTGTCGGTGTATAGTGTCCTTTCTCCTCCAAAGCTAGCATTGTGCATTTCTGCTTAAAATTCCACCGTTGTCTCAAGTGTCTGTAGAACATTTTCTCATAAGCATTGTGAACTATCCAGGTACAGTCAAACTTGACAGCTGTGACTTCCTTTGTAGTGTTCCTTAATCAATACCATGTGTTCAGTGTTTTTCTAATAGTGGATATAACAGAGGTTTTGCCAGTTTGTAGAGTTCTCTAGGCATTTTTCTATTACCTTTGGGATTTTCTCACCTCTTTCAGGATTGCTTGTTTTGTTCTTGGATGGATCTTAACATGACACCCACTCTTAGGCAGAATGGCAATTTTCTTAATTTATAGATAATTTGTCTGTCTATGAACAATACACCTGTAGCCATCTGTAGTCATCATCTTCTGAAAATCGTTTACATTAAGACATAGTTCACACCAACCAATCTTACTTGAGAATAGGATATTTGTCAGTAACTAGGCTTTGTGTGTCTTAATTTAATGGGCAAAAGACCTGCAAAATCTACACTTACAGTCTCATCTCCTTAAAAGGGTTTTCTTAGATATTAATACTGATGACCTATCCTCAGAATTGGTCATCAGTATTTGATTGTTGCAGTCTTGATACCCGGTACCCCCGTTTATCAGCTGTTTGAGAAGGTAGTGCAGCTTCTGTGAGGGCCGTGGCCTTCTCTCAACTTACCAAGCACAGCTCCATACATTGTATAGTGTTCACTTGAATGGGGCAGACATGCGCCTAGGCCATATGACCAATAACTTTATCACAAAGCGCATTTCTTTGTAAGTAGTGGGAGCAATGAGAGGGATCGACGACTGCACCGCTCCCCGTCATTGTACCCCTTAGATGCCACGTTCATAGCCAATTGCGGCATCTGACATTAATATTACAGTGTAAAATTACAAGATAAAAAAATCAAATCATACTTACCCTCATCCATTTGATCCCGAATACACCACCATCTTGATTGAAGAGCCAGCACAAAATCAGCATTATGTCATCATGTTGGCTAGCGTGGTGGCATCATACGTCATCACACACTGGATTTCACGCGGGATCTTCAATCAAAATGGCAGCGGTTGGCTCTTCGCGTTGAAACAGATGAGGTAAGTCGCAGCAAATAGAATTTTCCCTGAAATTCGGATCAAAGTCCACAACACTAGTTTAATAATAATAGTAGTGTGTGGTCAGTTTACAGTATTATAATTTGGCACAATAGGGCAGTATTTGGGTTTACAGATTAAAATAAAAGCGTTTACAATAATGGCAATTGAGTGGACACTACTTTTCTTGCCCAATTTATACAAAAAAAAAAAAATCGAGCCCTTAAGGAATGAGTTGCTTCCCATTAAAAAATTGGCTGCATTCAAACACTAAACACAATCGTCCTCATATATCGTAATATTCAAATCCCATGACAGATATTCACAAAATTGTAATCTGCACACCCAGCCTTATTTGCACCGTATCTTTTTTATTATAATTGTTGAATATGGAACACATACTACAATTATTCAGTACAGAGCTGACAAGCCTGGGAAAGGAATATCAGGGAACAGATTTCCTGTGTTACTACTGCAGCATATAGATCACAAGGTCTTGTTTAACAAGTACTCTTTATGACCTTGGCAAGTTCCATTATCACAGTGCTCCTCTCACGCTACTGTAATTAGCTGCTTGGGAAGAAGGTCTCTCTCTTGTACTCCACAGTAAAGCCATAACTCCATACACTATTAGACACATGTAAAACAATTGATTTTTAAGCAAGAAAAGCAATTAGCAGTTCATGTACTATTACGAGAGCCAAATTTTATGATCACCAGTGGTGTTACATTGCGGGGATAATTTAAACCTACTCAAAAGTAGAAGTGAAGGACTACTATTACGTAGTGGCTTGTTAACAGGTTTGTGACTGAGAACATGCATTAGAATGTAAGGCAGTAAATTCTTCCAGCTTGTTCGTGAAGAAAGCCTCTTAGCAAAGTGCAATGCAGTGTAAAAAATGTCTAATGTGATACCAAGAAACCAAACCACATAAACAAACTACAGACAGGAAAATAACAAACAGCTGAGAATGTTAATCTTCTGTCTAAAATTTTCTTATTGGAGATCTGGGGTGGAGGGAGATAGATAGATAGATAGATAGATAGATAGATAGATACATACATAATTGCAAAAAACGGACAGCACCTCCTACAGGTGAGAGTCAGGTGCAAGCTACCTGCTGGCTAATTGAATACTAAACAGAAAATGGCAGCAGCACTAGATAAGCCATAAGACATAAGATGAACATGAAATGAACATGTAAAGAAGTAAAAAAGCATAACTGCTATGTAGTATATAAAGTGGAAGCTCTTAGCACATATAAATGATCATAAATATGTCGGGCTCATCCACCAACGATCAAGGTGGCTTCCAATCGGATGAGTCCTACACTAACACTGACCTGCATCCTACACAAATCGGCAGGCCCATATCAGGAGAACACCATACCTGGTCAGAAGCTGCACCAGTGTGAACAGGAGTGCTAAATTCCCAGAGGAAGCCAGTCCTCCTCTATATATACATAATTGCAAAAAACGGACAGCACCTCCTACAGGTGAGAGTCAGGTGCAAGCTACCTGCTGGCTAATTGAATACTAAATAGAAAATGGCAGCAGCACTAGATAAGCCATAAGACATAAGATGAACATGAAATGAACATGTAAAGAAGTAAAAAAGCATAACTGCTATGTAGTTATGTTCATTTCATGTTCATCTTATGCATCTTAAACAGCCTGGTGGTGACCCTCAAGACAATTGTGCTGACCCAGACCAAGATGGGCAAGGCACATGCCCATCACATGTTAGTAAAGCACCCAACTAGGTGCAACAAAGGTCCATCACCGCCTGCGGGTGACACCGCTGCCCATGCTGGCACTGCTGTCCTATCCCCCGCCCCAGGACGCAGGCATAAGCCTGACACAGCGTGGTGACAGCTTGGTGACCAAGTTAGATTGAGGTAGCAGGTGAACCACCCAAAAATTTACCCTGACACAGCATGGCGGTGAACCCAGAGTGACCAAGTGAGACTGAGGTAGCAGGTGAAGCACATAAAATTTTACCCTGACACGGAATGGCGGTGAACGTCAGACGCCACCTGCATGAGATTAGGGATAGAGCTGCTGTCTGTCAGGGAGAGTGTTAGGGCCTCAATTTAGATGTTGGTTAGGCAGGAATCACCCACAAAGAACCCAACAGCCTTTCTAAGGGCTACAAGCACCCTCTTTTTTTTTGGTCTCCTCCTGGCTGCTGCATGAGATTAGGGATAGAGCTGCTGTCTGTCAGGGAGAGTGTTAGGGCCTAGAGATGAGCGAGTAGTGTTCGATCGAGCTGGTATTCGATCGAATACTACGCTATTCGGCGTACTCGATTTCGTTCGAGTATAACGGCGATGGCGCACTTAGAATTCGTTTCCCCTCCCACCTTCCCTGGCGCTCTTTTTCCACCAATCACCATGCAGGGGGGTATGACAGGCACGCTGAGCACGTTGGCAGCGCGAAAACGGCGTCTACATGGATTGGCTGGAAAAACCATGTGACCTCGAATATTAAAAACTCAGCTCTTCCTGCTCGTACGCATATGCTGCGTGAACTTAGTCAGGGACAGAGGCTGGAGAAGGGAGAGACAGGTTTTAGCTGTTGGACAGGCAGGAGCGTGATTAAAAGCCCTTATCAGGGCTACTATAGTGCAGTACAGTGATAGCTTTACTACAATATAGACTTTACAGAGAACGGCTGCTGTATTCAGGGATAGCTGCTGGAGTAGGGACAGAGAGAGGCATTAGTGGTGTATTAGGTGCTCTGCTACATACCAAACTATATTTGGCACTACTGCTGTGTACCTTGAACTATAAAATATATAGGCCTTATAATTGGCAACTGTACTGTGCGTTCTCTTGCAAACTAATTTAAATACCTGGTGTTAATACCCACCGTCTGAACAGTTAGTACACGGCTGTGTACCTTGAACTATAAAATATATAGGCCTTATAATTGGCAACTGTACTGTGCGTTCTCTTGCAAACTAATTTAAATACCTGGTGTTAATACCCACCGTCTGAACAGTTAGTACACGGCTGTGTACCTTGAACTATAAAATATATAGACCTTATAATTGGCAACTGTACTGTGCGTTCTCTTGCAAACTAATTTAAATACCTGGTGTTAATACCCACCGTCTGAACAGTTAGTACACGGCTGTGTACCTTGAACTATAAAATATATAGGCCTTATAATTGGCAACTGTACTGTGCGTTCTCTTGCAAAATAATTTAAATACCTGGTGTTAATACCCACCGTCTGAACAGTTAGTACACGGCTGTGTACCTTGAACTATAAAATATATAGGCCTTATAATTGGCAACTGTACTGTGCGTTCTCTTGCAAAATAATTTAAATACCTGGTGTTAATACCCACCGTCTGAACAGTTAGTACACGGCTGTGTACCTTGAACTATAAAATATATAGGCCTTATAATTGGCAACAGTACTGTGCGTTCTCTTTCAAACTAATTTAAATACCTGGTGTTAATACCCACCGTCTGAACAGTTAGTACACGGCTGTGTACCTTGAACTATAAAATATATAGGCCTTATAATTGGCAACTGTACTGTGCGTTCTCTTGCAAACTAATTTAAATACCTGGTGTTAATACACACCGTCTGAACAGTTAGTACACGGCTGTGTACCTTGAACTATAAAATATTTAGGCCTTATAATTGGCAACTGTACTGTGCGTTCTCTTGCAAACTAATTTAAATACCTGGTGTTAATACCCACCGTCTGAACAGTTAGTACACGGCTGTGTACCTTGAACTATAAAATATTTAGGCCTTATAATTGGCAACTGTACTGTGCGTTCTCTTGCAAAATAATTTCACGGCTGTGAAGGCAAAATATTGTAACCAAAAAAAAATAAAATGCGGAGGGGGGCTAGCGGAATAGGACGTGGACGAGGACGGGGGCGCGGAAATGCTGTTGGGGGCCTTGTTGAAGCCAGTGGGGATACAATGCGTGCTGGTGAGGGTCAGCCAGGATCCCGCTCATCCAGAATCCCTGCCTTTATGGGACAGTTAAGCAGGGGGCGGGTTACACCGCTGTTGAGGCCTGAGCAGGTTGAACAGGTGGTGCAATGGATAGCCGATAGCGCTTCCACACAGTTGTCCACCAGCCAGTCATCCACACAGTCTCACTCTGACCCTCCTTCCTCCACACCTGGCCAACAGAGTCATCCCACCATTGACCCCTCCCAGGAGCTCTTTTCGGGTCCTTTTTCAGATGTGCCGGAAGAATCCCAGGAGCTAGCAGAGGAAATTTGTTTGTAGTGATGCCCAAACACTTGAGTTTTCGCCATCTCCTGCTGATGTGGACCCTGAGCCAGCATCTGTTATCATGAGCGATGATGATGATGAGACGCAGTTGCCATCAAGGGAGGCTGTTGGAATGTCCAGTGGGCAGCAGGAGGAGCAGAGTGAGGAAGTGGAAGAGGAGGTGGTGGATGACGAAATGACCGACCCCACTTGGCCAGGGGTGATGTCCAGCGAGGAAAGCAGTGGAGAGGTGGTGGTCTGCGCAGCACCGAAAAAGGCAGCAAGAGGCAGAGGGATGTCCAGAGGCAGAGGGATGTCCAGAGGCAGAGGGATGTCCACAGGCAGAGGGATGTCCACAGGCAGAGGACAGTCCAGACAGAGAAGTGAGGCCACAGCCAGCAGGGCCGAAGCTGTTCCCGGCAGCGGGCAGTCGCGCGAAGCTCCCCATCGAGGCCTCGTACTTCTGTGGTGTGGAGATTTTTTAATGTTTGTGCGGATGACAAACTGAGCGCGATTTGCACACTCTGCCACTCAAAACTGAGTAGGGGCTCTGAGAAGAGCAATCTGACCACCTCAGGCATGCGGCGTCACTTGGAAGTAAAGCACTGGGCTGAGTGGGAGAGAGCAAACGCAATACAACCTGCGCCCGGTCTTGCTGCCACTGCCTCTTCCCCTTTGTTGTGTGCTGCCACTGCGGTACAGACCTCCAGCCAGGACACCTCCACATCTGCCTCTGCCTCGGCTACTTTGGGGCCTTCTCCTTCAGCCTCCCCTTCCCCCGCCTCTTCGCCTGCACCTTCACACTCCTCGTCCCAACAACTGTCCATCTCGCAGGCGTTCGACCGCAGGCGGAAGTACGCCTCGAGTCACCCCCAAGCCCAAGCCTTAAACTGCCACATCTCCAAACTGCTGGCCCTGGAGATGTTGCCGTTTAGGCTTGTGGAGACGCAGGCCTTCCGCGACCTGATGGCGGCTGCCGCACCTCGCTATTCCGTCCCCAGCCGCCACTACTTTTCCCGGAGTGCCGTCCCCGCCCTGCACCAGCACGTGTCGCGTAACATCAGGCGGGCCCTGAGGTACGCAGTCAGCGCAAAGGTCCACTTAACCACCGACTCGTGGACAAGCGCTTGCGGCCAGGGACGATACATTTCTTTGACGGCACACTGGGTGAATTTTGTGGAAGCGGGGACGGGGTCGCAAACAGAGATGGCCTACCTACCACCCCCGCCCAAGATTGCCAGCACGGGTTCTGATACACCCCCCTCCTCCTCCTCCTCTGCCTTAACATCGCCCTCAGCCGCTAGCTGGAAGCATTGCAGCACTGGCGCGGGGAGACGTCAGCAGGCGGTGCTTAAGCTCATCAGCTTGGGCGACAGGAAGCACAGCGCCCCAAAAGTGAGGGACGCCATATTGCAGCAGACGGAGATGTGGCTGTCGCCGCTGCAGCTAGGACCAGGCATGGTCGTGTGCGATAACGGCCGTAACCTGGTGGTGGCTCTGGAGCTTGCCGAACTCAATCACGTACCATGCCTGGCCCACGTTTTTAATCTGGTAGTTCAAAAATTTCTAAAGACTTACCCCAACCTGGCAGAGCTACTGGTGAAAGTGCGGCGCTTGTGCGCTCACTTTCGGAAGTCAACTGTAGCTGCTGCTAGCTTAAAAAAACTCCAGCAACGCCTCCATTTGCCTGAACATCGGCTGTTGTGCGACCTGCCGACTCGCTGGAATTCCACCTATTCCATGTTGGCCAGGGTGTGTGAGCAGCAGAGAGCATTGATGGAGTACCAGATTATGAATCCACGCGTGCCTCCAACTCAGCTCCCTCAGTTTGCCAACCACGAGTGGCCATGGATGGCAGACATTTGCGATGTACTGCATATCTTTGAGGAGTCCACCAAGAAGGTCAGCAGCGAGGACGCTATAGTGAGCGTAACCATCCCGCTCCTATGCGTCCTTAAAGAATCGCTCATCGCAATAAGGGAGAACGCATTGCACGCAGAGGAGACGGGGGTAGGAGGAGACGCAACGGAGCTACACAGTCAGACCACACTTTTGTCTGCTTCTCGGTGGCAGTTGCAGGAGGAGGATGAGGAGGAGGAGGACGACGTGGAGGTGGCTGTGGAAGAGGAGGAGGATGCTGGCGGCGAGGGTAGCAGTCAGGCTGTGTGCGTCCCATTGGTTCAGCGCGGATGGGGCGGAGAGGAGGCGGAAGAGGAAGAGGAGGAAATGGCAAGTGATCCTTCTGGTGGGGGCAGTGAGGTCATGCCTATTCAGAGTCTGGCACACATGGCTGACTTCATGCTGGGCTGCTTTTCCCGGGACACACGTGTTGTCCGGATAGTGGAGAACAAACTGTACTGGGTCTTCGCAATCCTGGACCCCCGGTATAAAGATAACGTCTCCTCTTTTATTCCGGTAGAGGAGAGGACGAATCGATTGCTGGAATACCAGAGGGAACTCGTGCAGAACATGATGGAGATTTTCCCACCCACCATCGCTGGCGGCAGAGAGGAGAGGGTCTCCCAGAGTCCCTCAACATCGATCAGGCCCACAGCCACCAGGGGAACACTCTCCAAGGTGTGGGACACGTTCATGGCACCCCCTCGTGCAACTTCCATCACTGCGGGGCCCGCTATCAGCAGGAGGGACAAGTATCGGCGGATGTTGCGGGAGTACCTGGCAGACCGTACCCCTGTCCTCCCCGATCCCTCGGCGTCCTACACTTACTGGGTCTCCAAGTTGGACACGTGGCTGGAACTGTCCCTGTACGCCTTGGAGGTGCTTGCCTGCCCTGCCGCCAGCGTGCTATCAGAAAGGGTGTTCAGCGCAGCCGGGGGCATTATAACCGATAAGCGCAGCCGCCTGTCAACCGACAGTGCCGACAGGCTGACGCTAATCAAAATGAACAGCAAGTGGATTGACCCGGACTTTGCTTCTCCAACAGTGGAAAGCAGCCAAAAGTGAAGTGCCATCTGTATGAAGTGCCATTTCCTCCTCCACCTCCTCCTCCTCCTTAACCGCCGTAGAATTGCTCCGTAAATAAGAAAAATTTATATATTTATGGCTCACCTCTTGGGCCTCCACAAAATTTTTAAGAGGTCTCACCTCTTGGGCCTCCACAAAATGTTTAAGAGGTCTCACCTCTTGGGCCTCCACAAAATGTTTAAGAGGTCTCACCTCTTGGGCCTCCACATAATTTTTAAGAGGTCTCACCTCTTGGGCCTCCACATAATTTTTAAGAGGTCTCACCTCTTTAGCCTCCACACAATTTTTAAGACGTCTCACCTCTTGGGCCTCCACATAATTTGTAAGAGGTCTCACCTCTTGGGCCTCCACATAATTTTTAAGAGGTCTCACCTCTTGGGCCTCCACAAAATGTTTAAGAGGTCTCACCTCTTGGGCCTCCACAAAATGTTTAAGAGGTCTCACCTCTTGGGCCTCCACAAAATGTTTAAGAGGTCTCACCTCTTGGGCCTCCACATAATTTTTAAGAGGTCTCACCTCTTGGGCCTCCACATAATTTTATCAAGGTCTCACCTCTTGGGCCTCCACAAAATTTTTAACAGGTCTCACCTCTTGGGCCTCCACATAATTTTATCAAGGTCTCACCTCTTGGGCCTCCACAAAATTTTTAACAGGTCTCACCTCTTGGGCCTCCACAAAATTTTTTAACAGGTCTCACCTCTTGGGCCTCCACATAATTTTATCAAGGTCTCACCTCTTGGGCCTCCACAAAATTTATCAAGGTCTCACCTCTTGGGCCTCCACAAAATTTTTAACAGGTCTCACCTCTTTAGCCCCCACACAATTTTAACAGGTCTCATTCTTTAGACTCCACAAATTTTAACAGGTCTCACCTCTTGGGCCTCCACAAAATTTTTAACAGGTCTCACCTCTTGGGCCTCCACATAATTTTATCAAGGTCTCACCTCTTGGGCCTCCACAAAATTTTATCAAGGTTCACCTCTTGGGCCTCCACAAAATTTTTAACAGGTCTCACCTCTTGGGCCTCCACAAAATTTTTAACAGGTCTCACCTCTTGGGCCTCCACAAAATTTTTAACAGGTCTCACCTCTTGGACCTCCACATAATTTTATCAAGGTCTCACCTCTTGGGCCTCCACAAAATTTTATCAAGGTCTCACCTCTTGGGCCTCCACAAAATTTTTAACAGGTCTCACCTCTTTAGCCTCCACACAATTTTTAACAGGTCTCAATTCTTTAGACTCCACAACATTTTTTAACAGGTCTCACCTCTTGGGCCTCCACAAAATTTTTAACAGGTCTCACCTCTTGGGCCTCCACATAATTTTATCAAGGTCTCACCTCTTGGGCCTCTACAAAATTTTATCAAGGTCTCACCTCTTGGGCCTCCACAAAATTTTATCAAGGTCTCACCTCTTGGGCCTCCACAACATTTTTAACAGGTCTCACCTCTTTAGCCTCCACACAATTTTTAACAGGTCTCAATTCTTTAGACTCCACAACATTTTTAACAGGTCTCACCTCTTGGGCCTCCACAAAATTTTTAACAGGTCTCACCTCTTGGGACTCCACATAATTTTATCAAGGTCTCACCTCTTGGGCCTCCACAAAATTTTATCAAGGTCTCACCTCTTGGGCCTCCACAAAATTTTTAACAGGTCTCACCTCTTTAGCCTCCACACAATTTTTAAGAGGTCTCACCTCTTTGGCCTCCACATAATTTTTAAGAGGTCTCACCTCTTGGGCCTCCACATAATTTTTAAGAGGTCTCACCTCTTGGGCCTACAAACAATTTTTAAGAGGTCTCACCTCTTTAGCCTCCACACAATTTTTAACAGGTCTCACCTCTTGGGCCTCCACATAATTTTTAAGAGGTCTCACCTCTTGGGCCTCCACAAAATGTTTAAGAGGTCTCACCTCTTTAGCCTCCACACAATTTTTAAGACGTCTCACCTCTTGGGCCTCCACATAATTTTTAAGAGGTCTCACCTCTTGGGCCTCCACATAATTTTTAAGAGGTCTCACCTCTTGGGCCTCCACATAATTTTTAAGAGGTCTCAGCTCTTGGGCCTCCACATAATTTTTAAGAGGTCTCACCTCTTTAGCCTCCACACAATTTTTAAGACGTCTCACCTCTTGGGCCTCCACAAAATTTTCCATGAGCCTCTGGCCAGCCCACGGCCTCTTCCTGCCTTTTGCGGTCCTACGCATCCCTCAACATCCCCACTGCTTTACCTGCTAGACATGACACTGGGCCAGGTCGGGTCACTGACATCTCAAGCGCCAACAATTTGGGCATTTTAAGGCTTCTGCATGTGTTTGAGTTGTTTTTACATTTTAAAGAAGACATGTCTGACCACATCTCACACACACACACAATGACAATTAGGGGTGGGGTCTATTTGCTTTCCCCCTTGCCTATGCCATCTGTGGTTGTCATAGGCAACGTGATTTTAAGGGGTGCAGAATTTTATCTTCTTTTTTGTCTAGTATGGCTTGGGGTCCATGGCAATGTAGAGGAAAGAAGGTTTCCTTGTATGGTCTCACTTTACAGAGAGGTTATATTGTCTTTGGAGTGTATTGTTGAGAGGCTGTGATAGTGGCGTAATAGTGCGACTTGGGCGCGTTATATGCACCCAGACATGCTTCCCCTGCTGTCCCAGTTGCATTCCAGCAGTGTTGGCATCCTTTTCTGAGGTTTCAGGGTGGACTTGGTGACCTCCAAGTGGTCGAATTGAGATTTCCAAGTGGCGAGCATTTTTTTCCCATAGACTTTAATGGGATTCGATATTCGGTCGAATAGTCGAATTTCGCGGTCTATTCGAATCGAATTTCGAACTTTCGAATATTTCACTACTCGCTCATCTCTATTAGGGCCTCAATTTAGATGTTGGTTAGGCAGGAATCACCCACAAAGAACCCAACAGCCCTTCTAAGGGCTACAAGCACCTTTTTTTTTTGGTCTCCTCCTGGCTGCTGGCTGGGACATGTAGTGCAGCTACCGCCATCTTGGCTGCACACTGTTAGGGCGTGAAATTAGAATGTGGTTAGGCAGGAATCATCCACAAAGAACCCAACGGTCCTTCTAAGGGCTACAACGACCTTTTTTTTGGCCTCCTCTCGGCTGCTGGCTGGGACTTGTAGTTCAGCTACCGCCATCTTGGCTGCAGGCTGTGCACAGCGACTGGTGGCAGAAGGGACAGCACGTAGTCCACACAGACCCAAAAGAAATTGCCCAAAGTCCTCTTAGTACTCATTTTAGCTGCTGCTGTACCTTGACTTGCTGAGATCTGTAGTGCAGTCCAGGGAATATGTTTTTTCTCTCAGTTATATAAATTACAGTCCAGTGAACAATTATGTCGTGTGCTGTACAATAGCGTCAGTCTAGGGTATACGTTTTTTCTCTCAGTTATATATCCTACAGTGCAGTACAAATTCTGTCATGTGCTGCACACTAGCCGGAGTCTAGAAAATATACATTTTTTTTCTCTCATTCATATATCCTACAGTGCAGTGAAAAATTGTGTGGTGTGCGTTACACTAGCGGCAGTCTAGAGAATATGTTTTTTCTCTCAGATACATTTAATACAGTCCAATGAAAAATTCTGTGGTGTGTGGTACATTATCAGCAGTCTAGAGAATACGTTTTTGGCCTCAGATATTAATACGACAGTTTAGTGATTACACAAAATGTTGAACCCAAGGGCTAAGGGTCAAGGACGTGGGCATCCAAGTGATGTAGGGGGGCAGAGGCCATGGTCCTGGGCAGGGTGACACAGTACCTACTGATGAGGGAGCAGTGGAACGCCGCAGAGTTTCGCTCCCTAGCTTCATCTCGCAACTTACAAGGTCACGTGGTACACCACTATTGAAACCACAACAGTGCGAACAGGTGATGACGTGGATAGTGGATAATGTGTCCAGTAATTTATCCACCACCCAGTCTTCCACACAGTCCACCTACTTTAGCCAAGGGAGTAGTCCTCTGGCTCCTCCAGCTCA